>CM056195.1:177155074-177237574 GCA_029692085.1 Gymnothorax javanicus
TCCCGAAAAATACTGTTGTCTAACCCCTCTCCCGTTCCCTGAAAATACTGCCATCTCACCCCACTTCTGTTCCCCCAAAATACCGCTGTCTCACCCCACTTCTGTTCCCCGAAAATACTGCCATCTCACCCCACTTCTGTTCCCCAAAAATGCTGCCATCTCACCCCGCTCCTGTTCCCCAAAAATACTGCTGTCTTACCCCACTTCTGTTCCTCAAAAATAACGCCATCTCACCCCACTCCTGTTCCCCAAAAATACCACTGTCTCACCCCACTCCTGTTCCCCGAAAATATCGTTGTCTCACCCCACTTCTATTCCCTGAAAATATCGTTGTCTCACCTCTCTCCCGTTCCCCGAAAATACTGCCATCTCACCCCACTTTTGTTCCTCGAAAATACCCATGCCACCCCAACACTGTTCTGCAAAAATACCCTCTTATCATCCCACAGTTATCACTCAATCCCCTTCCAGGCTCCTCAGGGAGTGAAACTGAATCCTAGTGAAAGCAGAGAGGAGGGGTCTGCTGAACATCTGGCCACTTAGAATTTCTACTTCCAACTGATCTCATTTAGCAAGGAGACACATGAACTCACACATTCTCTCTCTCTCTCTCTCCTCTCTCTCTCACAGACACATTTTTAAGATGTACATTCTCCTTTAATTTAGCGAGCACATTTTACTGCTTTCATCTTTTCTCATATTTTTATTTTCAACAGTTAAAAGGTGAAATAATAAAAAAAAAGATACATTGCAAAGAGCTACAATTAACCCCTTTACTCCCACTGGTCACATTTGTGACAGATTTTTTATTTATTTATTTTTTTACTTCAAGAAGCTCTTAAAGTGTTGTTTTGGCTTTGGGCAAAAAAAAAAAAAAAAAAAAAAAATGCAATGATGAACTGAACCATCATGAAAGCAAAAAACACAAACAGTTTATGTGTTAGCGAAGTCTAACGAGTGAAATACACGCGCTTACACTGCAAGGAAAAATTTGTCATTAAACGGGTTAAAAGGAGACTTTGAAAATGCCACAAAACAAGAGGAGACACAACCCCAGAAAAAGCAATGGAAGCCACAACTAGATTTGTTTTGAAAAAGTGGTTTATATGTGCAACTGCGCTCATTTAGCAAGCTGTCAATCCAAACGCTTTCTTTTAGCAAGCTGTTCATACAACTGTTATGATCTGTCAGCACTGTGCTCGGGACATAAGGAATGATTTCAAGATAACACTTTACAACAAGGTCAGGTGGACTCATTTGCTTGTTAACATTCATTAAGACTAAACACAAGTACTTAAATTAATATCTCTACATATCTGGCAAACTAGTGGTCTAAAAAAATGCAGTTGTCAGTAAAACTTTCAGTGCTGTCTACACAGATTGTCTTTAGAACTGAATGTGCTACACAAACATGCCATAGTGCTGAAATCGGTGGAAGCAAATGAACATGATGCATTTGTGAGGGGCAGCAATCTTTTTACTTTTTGTTTAATGACAGATGAACACACAGCCATTTCAATATAAATTTGGCTTCAATCGTGCACTGTTTTATGACCCACTGTGAAACTGAGGAGAGAAAATACACACTAAATAACATCGTATCCCAGTTCAGCTACCGAATTCAGTTAAAAAAGCATGAGAAATTTGGGACTGCGGTGTCTCAGTATTAATTACGCATCTCAGTGGTGTGACCACCCTTTTAAAAACCCCTCGGGGTACCGCTGTGCGATCTGTAGGGCGTCGGGTGTTATAAATAGCTCAGATACAGAGATATAGGGCAGGGCAGGGCGAGATCTCAGCCTGCAGAAACACGGCGACAGGACGTCTCAGCTCCGAGGCTCCAGTGAAGCTGATCCAGAATGCTGTACTTCGTCTCCGAGTTTTTGACAACTCCTCTCCTTTCCTGAAAAGGAGGGAAGTAAACTGTCCTGATCAGCAGTTTTTAAACCGACAGGGAGAAGAGATACAGAATATTTATCCCAGAGGCGTCTTCATGAGAACAAGTCAGGACCGTTTGTAAGTGCAGGCCTGCAGACCAGTGACCTCCCTGTGGAAAGGCGGGGTCAAGCAATGATCTTCTGGAAAGGCGGGGCCAAACGGTGACCTCATACATTTGGAAGGGGAGGGGCTGAGTGACAATTTGATCACAAGTTGATTTAAAGAGGAGGAGTACCACTATGAAAGCAAGGGGTTCACTCAAAAAATATTTGCAGCATTTACTCAAAACCACATGTCAGCCAGCTCCACACAACGGCATAAAGCAACATCATAGCAATGAGCAAAAAAATCAAAAACCTGTTTAATAAATCTGATGTTGATTGGTAATTGCGTGTTGATTGTGATTTAAATATTTTTATTTTAAGAGTGAGGAACAGGCACTTCTGTGTTTGCGGCGGGAGGACACCCTGCGTGAGGTGACGCGCATGTGTGTGTGTGTGTGTGTGTGTGTGTGTGTGTGTGTGCGTGTGTGTGTGTGTTCGCAGCGGGAGGACTCCCCGCGTGCGGTGACGCGCATGTGCGTGCGTGTGTGCGCATGTGCATGCGTGCGTGCATGTGTGTGCGTGCATGTGTGTGTGTGTGTGTGTGTGTGTTTTACGGCACAGGGGGGCAGGGCAGCGGACACACTGCGAGACACGCCTCATTTCGGGCCCGTAATGGAGTTTGACACCGGGCTCAAGGGCTAATATTTACCGCTGTGTCACTCCAATATGCCGCGCTGATGAGGCTTTAGAGAGCGGTCATTGCAGGAGAGGACGTCTGCGCTAAACGGTGATGGGCGGGTGATTGACAGTAGAGTAGGGGAAGTTTGCTCTGTGGTTTTGAGCAGACAATTAAAAAGAAGAACCGGCCCATTTCAGCCCTGTGTATTAATGTGTGTTAATCAGCTGCTGAGCTGTCATCTTCCTCTTCCTCATCTTCTTCGCCGCGCTAAAATAACCAATTTTCTTAGTGGCTGGAAAGCTCCCAACTTCTCAGAAATCACCCTGAGGTATTTGTGTGGCAGCCATGATAAGTGTGTTTGAATTCTCTAAATTCTGAAGAAAGGTGCTTCAGTGTTTCCTTATCTGCTTTAGCGTAGGATTCACTGAACCATCCTTTAAGCAAAGAAAGGAGATTAAACTCTCCCACAATTCTGAGGGTCAGCAATATTTAAAGTGATGCATCATCCATCCCGCTATTCATGGCATCAACTGAAAATTACTGTCAAGGGACGCATGATCACCTCGTCCTGTGCGAGTGCTGTGGCTCTCTCTCCGCAGCACAGTTGTCCTTTCCTAAGTTCTTATGTACATCCCCTACATCTTTCTTTAACTACTTGATGTTTTCCATCGAGGTTAAGGAAAAATGGGGGGAGTAATTAGACGATAGGATGTACCGTAATTTCAAAACTTGTTGTTGCTCTTGTTCTTCTTCTTCTGTTTTTTCCCTCGAGCTCGTGTCAGGATGGACCGGCCTCAGCTGCCCTAATAAAGTGTGATATGGTGCGGTAGATAAACATTGTTGCCCCATCTTGCTCTTTGGATGGAAAGAAAGCCTCTTCATTTTAGCGGGAGACAGGTTTAGTGCCGCTGGGGTGGGGTTGGGTGGTTGGGTGATGGGGGTGGTGGGGGGGTGCACAGGCAAAGTGGTGTGGATGGGATTTCAACGGCCAACTTTGAGCTGTAATCTGCCCTGACGGAAACCAGCTTTTCATCAAAGTGGATTTAGCAGCGCGGCCCGAACCGGAGTGGCAGGTGAAGGGAGGTCCGCTCAGCACCACGGAGTCGCTGAGAAACGGCTGCTGACTGCATCTCTGCCGTGGCTTAAATGGCTGAATTCACAGGGCAGTCTGGGAAATATGTTACACGGCCAAAAGTGTGTGGATGCCCTCTGGTCGGGGGCGGTTTTGCATAGTTTGGGTGTCTTTGTTCCATTGGAGGAAGATCTTGATGCTGCAGGATACAATGATATTCTGGATGATTCTCTGCTTCCAAAAGCTTGCAAAAGGCCATTTCCTGTTTCAGCATGACAGCGCTTCCACACAGAGAGTGAGGTCAATACGCGGTTTATTGAGTAACAATGAAGCTCGGACCGCTACCTCATCAACAACAACATACGAATGAATCAACTGTAAAACTGACTTTGAGCCAGACGAAATTACCCAACATCACTGATGCTTTTCTGCTGGAAAAGAAGCAAATCCCTGCTGCAATGTTCTAACATCTATTGGAAGCACTTCACCGAGGACCTGGCAAATGTGATTTTCCAGTGAGACGATGCCGCACTTTTGATTCATTGCGTGCATTGTGCATTTAGCCTGTGACACAGCTACCATTCCTGAATGGGTTTGCATTATATGATTTTGTTTACCCACTGAATTTATTCTGAAAATCTTGACTTAACCTTTCATTTGCTGTTTTTAACTCCATAGTGGTAGAGTGTAGTTACCAGAAATCATGATTGTGTCTCTATACAGTTGCGTCTCTGATTACTATGCAATTGTGTCTTAGAACACTGTAGGATTGTGCCTTTACACTGTACAAATACACTGTATGATTGCGTCTCTGAAAAATAGTGTGTCTGTACATTGCATGATTCTGTCTCTGAACACTGTACGATTGTGTCTTTGTACACTGTGCAATAGTGTGTCTGTACATTGTATGATTGTGTCTCTGAGCACTATACAATAGTCTGTGCACTGTGCAATTATATCTCAGTGCACTGTACAATTGTGTCTCCGTACACTGCACGACAGCGTCTTTCTGGACTGTAGAATAGTGTCTGTTATGGACTGTGCTGGATTTCTGCTTGATTGGCCTAAATTCATGTTGCAGCGCAGGATGGAAAAACAGGTCATTGCATCAGTTTTGCGTGACAGATTGGCGTTAACAGAGCATTTCACGCCGACTTAATTTGACAGCGCAGCGGTCTTAATTCAGCCGTCAACTGGCGTGTTACGCTAGTCACAAAGTAGATGAATTTCAAAGATGAACCAAAAATACACCTGAGCGATGCGAACAGATTTCTCTCTTAAGCTTCTGGCCCTCTTTCGCATCTCTCAGTTGAACGGGAGGTCGCCGTGCGAAGCTGTTAGCGGTTAAAATAGCTGCTGAGTCATATTCGGAGGGGGCCGCAGCCGGGTTTGCTGGCCTGGCCTCATTTTTCAGACGCACAGATTTATGTGCTTTTGTGGATTTTAGTGCTGAAGTGTCATCTGAGGATAGGTACGTCTACACAACAAGAGCGCCGACGCAATCTTACTGGAGGAAACTTCAGCAGCAAAGTTACTCGAGATTATACATACACAGTACGGAGAGACTCTGTGCTAATAGGCTTCTGCTAAATTGTTTATATGTCATTGTCCCCAAACTTTGGTGTTATTTAATGTTTCTATTCATTGTATATAATGTATGCGTATATACGCCACGCCCTCGGCGTCTTTAAACAGCAGCCTATTAAGACCTGGACCGCATTCCTCAGTCCGCGATCATTACCTACAGCTGTTTCCTACTTCCAGTGTGTGGTGGTATTTCCTGTTGAAGTCTGAGCTTCGCACAAATTTGTGGCAAAGTGTCGTAAACTGCAGCAGCCTCACAAGCCTGTGTTTGCTCTCTAGTCTTGTTTAGGCTCATCTCCCGCATTCTCGTGTATCACTAATTATCCCGGAATCTCGATTCCCTGTACTTTGAATTGTGTTTTGCTGTGCCTTCCTGCTGCGCCGCGAAGGCTTAATAAATACCAGATCCATCTTTGCACCCTAGTCCAGTCCACAATCCTTCATCTGTGTGCACAACATCGGTGCTCAGAGACGAACCCTTACGCTACTACTACTATTACTACTACTACTAATAATAATAATAATAATAATAATAACAATAAGAAGAAATAATTGCCCTGCCGTTATTATCTACTGGTGATATTTTTCCTGCCGTTATTAATATCCTGCTGTTATTGTCTTCTGGTGATTATTATTTTGCCATTATTGTTATCCTGCTGTTGTTGTCTCCTGGTGATTATTATTCTGCCGTTATTATTATCCTGCTGTTATTGACTCCCAGTGATTATTTTCCTGCCGTGATTATTATCCTGCTGTTATCGTCTCCCGGTGATTATTGCCCTGCCGTTATTATTATCCTGCTGTTATTGTCTCCCGGTGATTATTATGCTGCCGTTATTGACTCCCGGTGATTATTTTCCTGCCGTGATTATTATCCTGCTGTTATTGTTTCCTGGTGACTATTTTGCTGCCGTTATTATTATCCTGTTGTTATTATCTCCTGGTGATTTTTGTTCTGCCGTTATTATTATCCTGCCGTTATTATTATCCTGCCATTATTGTCTCCTGGTGAGGGAAGCTGATTCGTCAGCATTGGGGACTTGGTTACAGGCAGGCGATTGGTCGGTAGCTGGCCTCATATGTGTGTTACATACACGACCTTGGAGAAAACACTGCACTTCACCTTGAGCTCCAGTGTTCCTGCAGTCCTGTTTCAAATAATCTCTGCCACAGCCTCCGGCTCACGCACATCTATGATACAGGACCTTCAGTGTGACGGCAGCGCTCTTCTCGAGTTTGTGAAACAGACGTCTCAGCTGCGTGAACGCCGACGCTTGTGTTTCTCGGAGTCATTATCCGCGTCGTGTCCCTGGGTGTTTCTTAAAACTGGGATTACACATGTAAACCTGCGCCCTTGCATAATGTGAGTCTGCTGGTACACAAAGACAAACTCGGTTACATTCAGCATCCCACCCTTGTGGTTCAAAGTTCCTCATAAACAGTCTCATAGGCAGCCATGCATTTTCTAATCGTGCTCATGAATTTGGGCCAAAACTGCCTTCTGTTGTTGCAGATGTCATCTTCACCTGCCTTCATTTATATATGTTAGAACCTTGTAGCGACACTATCATAGTGAACCACAATTCTTTCAAAAATTCACTTATTTTTTACAGACTAGGATACATTTCTCTAATGCTGGACTGAAAAATATATAGCACTTTCGTGGGAAATATCCTCTTTTGTTAAGTTCTGACACACAGAAAGTGTTATTCTCCCTTTTTTGAAGGAGAACACTGTGATAATTTCCCCCAGCACCCTGCTCTTCATCAGGATGCTGTAGAATTTGTGTCTAAGCACCGGAGCAGCTGATCCTGGCTGCCCAGGCCAGTGACCACAGACACCTTCCATCCCTGATTAAAAACAGAACTGCCTGAACAGCAGAACAGCCAGCAACAGAAAATGTGTGTAAGAGAAAATAAGCTGAGCACCCAAAGGCCCAAACAGCATCTGTTTCAAATAACCTGCATCCAACAGCAGCTGATAGGAGCCTGAGTGAGTGTCTCGCTTTCAGTCCCTGCCCTCAAGACTTCCCCACTGTCCTATCTCTTCCACTGCCAATACCTGCATGAGCTTCTGCTGAGTCCTGCTGACAGTGGAGAGTGTGTGTGTGTGTGTGTGTGCGCATGTGTGTGTGTGTATGTGCGCGTGTGCATGTGTGTGAATGTGTCTGTTTGTGCATGTACGCATGTATGTTCCTGTGTGTGTGCGTACATGTGTGTATGAGTGTGCATGTGTGCTCCCATGTGTGTGCATGTATGCGTGTGTGTGTGTGTGTGTGTGTGTGTGTGCGCTTGTGTATGAGCTCATCTCTGTATTTGTATATGCATGTGCATTTTTTGAGATGAATTTGAGAGAACCATGGCGTACAGTCAGGTGTTTTAAAATCGTGGTCATCTGTTCTCTTTCCTTTACCAACCTGATGATCTTTGCAGATAATCAAAAGAAAAGTTCATAAAATGAACACAGGGACCACAGTAGACGCAGCACAAAGGAGCACAGAGATCTTTCATGTAGGAAACCGCAAACAGAAGCTGAAATTGGACAGATATGTGCGCTCCAGTATACCAGCAGAGCGCACAGCATCAAAATCAGCCCTGGCTTCAGCCAAGATGGCCGACCTCCTGAAAGTCATCGCTTCGACCTCAGAAGGCAGCCACAGTAAGGTTTAACATTTCGCCCACTCTGAGCGGGACGGGAGAGCCTGCCGCTGAAGGAGAGGCTTCGACTCATCCTGATCTGTGCGGTGCGGGTACATGAGCACAGGGAGGCTTATGGATCAGATTACCACACATTACCGCACAGCGAGATCGAGCCCGGCCGCTCCCTGATGTGGGCTGGAGATCAGTGATTGTTGAGACCTACACAATCCTCTCATTAGTGGTTCTGCACAGACTGTCCTAATGAGTCATGCTGCTGAGATGCTCCAAACAGACGGTGAAAACTCTTCGTCTTTTCTCGTATGCCTTGATTTTGCTTTCGCAAAGAATATGAAGGCGTATAAACTGTATTTGTATTTTGGCAAAAGTCTTCAGTCAGAAGGTTGACCCGGCCATGATTGGAAGAAAGACGTGGCCTGACTATTATTGCCTGACACTCATGGACATTTCTTACTGTTCATAGTGGCGGAGTTTGCCAGGGCAGTGGCTAGAGTTCAGAGATAGAGTTGGCCAGCATTCAGAGCTATCCGCAGGGCAGCGAGGGTTTGGAATACTGCAACCGCTCAAAGTGGGCTAGCCTCTGCAGGGCATTTAGCGCTTGGAATATTTCTTGCGTTTGGAGTGGGCTAGCATCTGCAGGCCAGTTAGAGATTGGAATACTGCTAACATTCAGAGTGGGCTTGCATTTGGGCTGCAGTTTAATTCCAGTTGGCACTAGCTGCAGGATTTTTAACCTCACAGTAAAATGTGGGGAAAGTAACATCAACCAAAGTCGTAAAATAACAAATGAATCAATAAATCAACAACTCTAAGAACAAAGGTTGGTTCAGACCAATGAAAAATCCACATTCTGTGCTGTCCTTTCAGGACCACACGGATTTCAGCAGTCTCTGAGAATTTCAGGACCGTGGACAGCATCAAGCTGCCACAGTCATTACACTTACAGCACCATGGACAGCGTCATCCACTCTCACATTACAGCAATGGTTCTCAAGCTCGGTCCAAATAAAATGATAGCTTTAACAACCGTGTGCCACTAGTATAAAGCAAATTAACCAATCAAATAATCAGTAGGATCCTAAATGGTGAAACCATGGGCACACAGTCACTGAAACTAGCAATTTATTAGCTGAGCAAATCAAAGTCAAACCTGTTCTGGGTCGTATTTTTGTTAGTAAGTTCAAGCAAATTATTCTGAAGAAACTCCAAACACCTGTGTTCAGGAACCTAATTTGGAGCTTACTGATTTTCTGTGTGTAATTTGATCTTTTTTAAAATGTTATTGCCTTGAATCACTTGCAATACAGAAATATAAACACAATCTGTTAAGGGGTCTCCGTGGCAGACAAGGATATTTCCGTTAAGACATGGAATACCTTAAACACGAAATGCATCTAATTCGGACAAAATTTTCAACTTAAAAAAATCCTGCAATTGCAAACAAAAGCCAGCGCACACGGAGGGCCCCAGGACCGAGTTTGAGAATCACAGCACTGCAGCTTGAAGATGGCCAGGGTCAGCTCCACACACAAAACAGCTTCAGCACCCAGGACAGCGTTCCCAGTCTCCATCGCCATGACAGCCACGAGTCGCTGCCAATCAGAGCTGCTTAAATACCAAATTCTTAATTACTGTGTTTGGTAATAAACTCTAGCCGGGGCCTGGGAGAGTGCTTCAGCAGATGGTGCATGTTAGCGCTTGCTTTCAGGGCCCGCCAAGCACCCACCAGTCTTCCTCTTTTCCACAGCACTGTCTTTTTTGTTGCGGTGATGTTTATTTATTTTTTTGTACATTTTCTCTTTTCTGGTCTTTGAGGATCCGAGTTGATCCATGGAATGCAAGACTGTTAGCAGATCTTCTCTACGTCCACCGTGTGGCACGGCGACCGTCCCAAAGAAGTTTTTTTGAAATATATTAACCTTCTGATACAATCAAGGAGTGTAGGGATCGTTGTCACACACTATTTTTCTTTCCTCTTTCTCATGCACATTGAGCAAATTTGATTGTCAGACTCTGCAAAAAACAAAAAAAAAGGACTCCTGTTGTCGTTTGACCTCAAATTATTTTGACTTTGAATGCATGTACACACCAGGCTGTGGACCTCATAACATTACGTTACACAAAATAATGCCTCTGGTGCTACGGATATGTACCGTGTGACAACTTACCCACATAACAACTTACCCTGCTTTCCCCCGTATGAAGGTCATTTTCATACTGAACCTCGCTGCCTGTGATCAGTCAGTTGTGTACAGTTTACAAGATGCGGCTTTGTGTTTGTTTTCTTTGTAAAAACTCCAGGTACTGTTTGCTTCCACTTTTTATATTAGTCCAAGTTATTGCAGAAAGAAAACAGTGTGTTTTCCGCTGATAAAGATTTCATTAAACTAGAAATTTCTTGTGACAGATCACTGCTCTGGAAGCACCCCACAAATGCCAAGAAAGACTCAAATCGTATCGATTCACCGCCGCAATGTAAAGTGTTTGAATTGATCAGAGGCTATCGGCCAAGATCTGTGATGATTTTTCGCCACCCGTGAGGTCAAAGTCGACGTACGCCAAAGGTTAAACTAGCAGGGCGCGGATTAGCTTCAAATGCCAATTAGAGAATTATCTTTCGAGCGGTTTCTGATGGCATAATCGATTGGAGGAAGGTGACAGCTCGAGTGAGAGTGGTG
Organism: Gymnothorax javanicus; assembly: GCA_029692085.1. Taxonomy (NCBI): domain Eukaryota; kingdom Metazoa; phylum Chordata; class Actinopteri; order Anguilliformes; family Muraenidae; genus Gymnothorax; species Gymnothorax javanicus. The sequence goes on from CM056195.1 coordinate 177,165,727, forward strand.
TGGTCACAGGGAGAGACGTCACGTTTTGCGTGGCATTTCAGAGGACTGCCAAAGGACACGTTACTGACATCGTCTTTAATCCGGGCTACGGAGAGTGGCTTCCAAACATCAATTTGTTCCTTTCAATTTAGCCCAGAAGAATTGGGTTGACCTTTTGTGTTGAATTAGAGTCACAGTGCAGTTCTACTGCCTCCAAGGACGAGGCGAACAGATCAGGGCCTATCCGTCATTTTTACTCTCCGATATTTCCATATTCTGTTATTCGTTCTCTCACTGGCTTCATCTCTCTTTCTCTCTTCTCCTGACTCCCTCTCTCTTTTCAACTGTCCTCTCCTCTCTGGTCTCTATTCCCTCACACTTCTTTCTCACAATCCTCAATTTCTCTAGCTGTCATCTCCATCCTCTCTCTCTCTCTCTCTCTCTCTTACTCTTCCTCATCCTCTCTCTCTCGCTCTCTCTCTCTTTCTCTCTCTGTACAGTGTAGCAGGGTGGGCGTGGAGCTCGTTAGGACAGGCATAATGCAGTCACTGAGTGATTGACAGGGTGATTGTGGCATAACGAGCTTCATACTCAAGTCATTTATCCTGCTGCTGTCTTCCTGTGTGACGCTCGGGAGAGGGGAGAAGTGACTGACATTACTGCTAACGAGTGCAGTCATGAGGGCAAATCTACACACACACACACACACACACACACAATCTGTCAAACACATGTACACAGTCACCTGCACATACACACACACACACACACACACACACACAGAATTTACAAGCCTACAGAATTACTGCAATATCTATTCAACAAGCTGCAATATCTTAATGTAAAACAAAACTGTAAAAGATTTTAAAATAAATATATATTGCAAAAAAAAAAAAAAATGTTGCTGCTGCCAGGCCAGCAAATTACAGTAACCTCCAAGCATTGTTTTTTTGTTTTTTTTTTTTTGTATTGTATTGGTTTTTTTTTTTCATGCCTAAACAAGTATCTTTTTTTTTTTTACCTAAAAAAATAGCACTGTGGGCGTTATAACAGTGAAGTACTGAGTAATCACTAAGGGCTAACAGAGAGGGAGCGAGAGATAGAGGGAAAGAGAGAGAAAGAGGAGGAATGAGAGAGGGGGGAGAGAGAGGGAGAGGGAAAGAGAGAGATATATAGAGAGAGGAGGAATGTGAGAGAAAGAGAGGGAGAGATAGGGACAGAGAGAGGAGGAATGAGAGAGAGAGAGGGAGAGAGAGATCTCATCCTACCTCTTGCTCAGGAGGGGGTTTTTGAATTGAGAGCCCCTTAGCAGAAGAGCCTCAGCTCTTGCTGACACACCGTGGGGGGGCGTCGAGTGGGGGGGGGGGGACTCAAAATCATTTTGCCGAACAAAACCCCTCTAATCCCCCGCTCTCCGAGCCTCTGAAATCCAGCCCTGATCCTGCGGATTTGGAGAGAGGAAGCAGCAGCAGACAAAGAGGAAAAAACCTGTGAGAGGAAATGTCATCCTCGCAGCGAGAGGAGAAAAGATGCTTTCTGCTCCGAGATAACAACAGGAAGCAGCTCTTTTCTGTGAGGGGAAGAGTGAGGAGTATCTGTGTTTATTACAGGGAGCTGGAGACAGGAAGTGGATGCTGATTGCAGGAGAGGAGAGGAGTGATTTTGACCCGCAGTAACAGATGAGGATGAAACCAGTCATTTGTCTCAGGAACGTGTGCGTGACCTGCCTGAGCTACCCAGAGTCCTCTCAGTGTCTCAAGTGGCCTTAATGGAATATAATTAAATAATCAGCTTAATTCCATTCTCACAATAATAATAATAATAATAATAATACAACCCCAATTCCGAAATAGTTGGGACAAAGTGTAAATTGTGAATAAAATCAAAATGCAGTGACTTTCATATCGCACCAGCCAGTATTTTATTCACAATAGAACAGAGATAACTTAGGAAATGTTGAAACTGAGAAATTTTACAATTTTTTCCACAAAAGGAGCTCATTTCAAATTTGATGGTCTCAAAAAAGTTGGGACAGGGGCCTGTTTACCATGGTGTAGCATCCCCTCTTCTTTTTAACACAAAGTGGAGGCGTCTGGGCATTGAGGAGACAAGTTTCTTGAATTTAGCCATTGGAATTTGATCCCACTCTTGTTTAATACTGGCTTCCAGCTGCTGGAGAGTTTTGGGTCTCCTTTGATGGACTTTTCGTTTAATTATGCATCAAATGTTCTCAATCGGTGAAAGATCGGGACTGCAGGCAGGCCAGTTCAGCACACGGACTCTTCTACTACGAAGCCATGCTGTTGTAATAGCTGCAGTATGTGGTTTTGCATTGTCCTGCTGAAATACACAAGGCCTTCCCTGGAATAGATATCATCTGGAGGGGAGCATATGTTGCTCTAAAACCTTTATATACCTTTCAGCATTCATGGTGCTTTTTAAAACAAGAAAGTGTCCCACACCATATGCACTAATGCATCCCTATACCATCAGAGATGCTGGCTTTTGCACTGAATGCTGATAACAGGAGGGATGGTCTTTCTCCTCTTCATCCCGGAAGACACGACGCCCATGATTTCCAACAAGAATGTCAAATTTGGACTCGTCTGACCACAGGACACTTTGCCACTTTGCTACAGTCCATTTTAAATGAGCCTTGGCCCACAGAACTCGGTGACGCTTCTGGATCATGCTCAACAATGGCTTCCTTTTTGCATGATAGAGTTTTAGGTGGCATCTGTGGATGGCACGGCGGACTGTGTTTACAGACAGTGGTTTCTTGAAGTATTCCTGGGCCCATTTAGTAATGTCAATGACAGAATCATGCCGGTGAGTGATGCAGTGGCGTCTGAGGGCCCGAAGATCACGGGCATCCAGTAAAGGTCTTCGGCCTTGTCCCTTACGCACAGAGATTTTTCCAGTTTTTCTGAATCTTTTGATAATGTTATGCACTGTCGATGATGAGACCTTCAAAGCCTTTGCAATTTGATGTTGAGGAACATTGTTTTTAAAGTATTCCACAATTTTTTTACGCAAGCCGTCACGGGTTGGAGAGCCTCTGGCCATCTTTACTTCTGAGTGACTCAGCCTCTCTAAGACATCCCTTTTATAGCCAATCATGTTACACACCTGATGCCAGTTAACTTAATTACTTGCTAAATGTTCTTTCAGCTGATTCTCTTATATATTAATTGCTTTTTCAGCCCTTTTTTGCCTATGTCCCAACTTTTTTGAGACCTGTTGCAGCCAGAAAATTTGAAATAAGCTCATTTTGTGGATAAAAATTTAAAATGTCTCAGTTTCAACATTTGAAATGTTATCTATGTTCTACTGCAAATAACATATTGGCTCGTGATCTGAAAGACATTGCATTTTGATTTTATTCACAATTTACACTTCGTCCCAACTATTTCGGAATTGGGGTTGTAATAATAATAATAATAACAATAATAATAATAATAATAATAGTGTGTGGCGTTTGGTCTTTAATTTTTGAGTATCACAGGAAATGTTTTTGAGGCAGCTGTTGATCTTCTGTTATTGATGAAAATCTTTCAGGATTTTTGCTATTAGAAAAATGTACATGATGTTTTAGTGGTGTTGTTCATGCCGGTGTGTTTATTGTCCTTGTTTGTAGGTGTGTGTGTGTGTGTGTGTGTGTGTGTGTGTGTCCTGTTTGTAATATACGCATAAAATCCTCAGAGTAGTTTCAGCAATAGGGGTGAGTGTGGTCCCACACACACACACACACACACACACACAAGTGTGCAGGCACACATACACTCTTACACCTATGTACACGCGCACGCACACACACTGGCACACATGTAAACTCACACTCGTACAGACAAACGTGTGCACACACTTACATGCACACACCCTATTTTCACGGCTATAGATGTAATGTAATGACTGAAGTTGTTTTTGGGCACTCCAGCCCCCTGGGAATCAGCCTGCATCCTCCTCAGTTCTGGCCGACTCTCTCACCGTTGCGCTGCACCGCTGCCCTTGCATTATGAATTCATTCTCGATCTAAAGTCGTTTACTGTTGAATTGTTTGGCTGAGAGATGAAAGTTCCTCTCTTAATGCATCAGCCTGTTTGAGCCGATTTCAGCAGAACATGTTAGTTGTTTTTTTTTTTTTGGCGTGCGGAGTCGGTTTTGTTTGCTGCTGTTTGCTGAGTCAGCAGGAAAGTTCCGTCTCAAATCTGCGGTCAGGAACGGCTCCCACACAAACTCTCCAGGGTGACCCTGAACAGAGGCACAGAGCAGCTCACACGCAGGATGAGGATTTTGGAGAGCAGCTCACACACATGAATAAAATCTCAGAGAGCAGGTCGCAAACAGGACGAGGATCTCAGAGAGCAGCTCACACACATGAATATAATCTCAGAGAGCAGCTCACACGCAGGACGAGGATTTTGGAGAGCAGCTCACACACATGAATAAAATCTCTGAGAGCAGGTCGCAAACAGGACAAGGATCTCAGAGAGCAGCTCACACACATGAATATAATCTCAGAGAGCAGCTCACACACATGAATAAAATCTCAGAGAGCAGATCGCAAACAGGACGAGGATCTCAGGGAGCAGCTCACACACATGACATGGATCTAGAAAGCAGCTAACTCAAGACTAAAATCTTAGAGAGCAGGTCTCACACGGCTAAAATCTCAGACAGCAGGTCGCATACATGACTAAAATCTCAGACAGCAGGTCGCACAAAAGACGAGGATCTCAGAGAGCAGGTCGCACAAAGGACGAGGATCTCAAAGAGCAGCTCACTCACATGACATGGATCTCAGAGAGCAGCTTACTCATGACTAAAATCTCAGAGAGTAGGTCACACACATGACTAAAATTTCAGAGAGCAGGTTGCACAAAGGACGAGGATCTCAGAGGATCTCAGACGAGGATCTCAGAGAGCAGCTCACTCACATGACATGGATCTCGAGGACTTTCAGAGAGCAGCTCACTCACAGGAGGAGGATTTCAGAGAGCAGCTCACTCACAGGAGGAGGATTTAAGAGAGCAGCTCACTCACAGGAGGAGGGTTTCAGTGATGAGGCACAGGTTGGGAAGATGATTGGCTGGGTGTGTGAGGTTAAAAAAACCGTTAGAAGAAGCTGGAGATGAAGTCATTCATGGGTCTGGCCAAGCGGTTATGTCACTACAATTTTGATGTTCATTGGGCTATAACTTTTTAACCAGATAAATTATATAAACTTGAAATACATGTTTCTAAAGGTTTTTACAAGTACTTTAACATGGTATACTCAATGGATTGTTAGAATAATTTTTAAATGTGAAATTAGCAAGAATGTGCTCGGTTACGGCACTACCAAAAGAGGACATCAGATTTGACAAGGTGTACGCAAAGATGCATAACATGCTGTTCTCATTACAAATTGGAGTCAACCTGGTTTCAATATTGCAATAAACTTATTAAACTATGTTCTCAGCAAAAATTGTAGCAAAACATGGAATTTCTTAGATTTAATAGGGAAAAGAATACAGTTACGTCATTACGAGCTGTATTGGTTACGTCACTACAGAACTAGATGTTCATGAGAAGGTTTACTTCAAGAAAAGAACTGAAATGGGTAACATAACATGCTTTTATTTTAAAAGAAACATTCTGTATCACAGATATACATTATTATTATTACTTAAGTCAGTTATGACAGCAATCTCATTTCATCATACAATCTCATCACTAAAAAACTCATTTTTAATTTGAATTTGGCAAAAATAGTGACAGATGCTGAAAAGTATGAATAGTAAAAGGTATGAAATGTAGAATCAAGTAAATTTTATGTAGTTCTAGATGTTTTATTGTTGAGATGAAAATTATGTGAAAAATAGATTTCCGAGTGTGTCTGTAGTTTTCAAACTTCATGCACTTTAAATGGCTGTAATTTTTTTTTCACATCTTGCATTGAAAAAACAAAGTTAGTTCCATAAACTAGACAGATTAAGCTACAAGATCAGCCCATTCACTATGTGTTACAAAGAAATATAATTTTCATCACACATGTTCACTTTCGCTTGGCCAGACCCTCATGCACAATCACACATGCACACACGCATTCATGCTAACACACATGCACACGCTCATACACAATTACAAACCTGCACACACTCATACACAAGCTCTCTCTCACACTCACAAACACACCCACACATTGATGCACAATTACACGCATACACTCATTCACAATCACAAACCGTCACACACTCATACAAGATCAGAAACACATTACACACTCACACACAATCACATTCATACACAATCACACACACACAGACACACAGATACACATGCACAAACTTTAGCAATCACACATGCACACACTCATGCAAGCACAAACACACACTCATAGACACAATTGCCAACATGCGCACACAGGGATATACCACATACAGTATTAGTACGTATTATACACATACACATGTGCCTAAATTATAAAAATGTACACATGCGCAGAACACACACACGCATTACTTTCAGTAGTGTCAGAGAGAGAGAGAGAGAGATCCCAGGTTCACCACAGGGTCGTACGCCCAGCCTCCTAAGAGCCCTGATAAATCCATGCATAATTCCATTGTAATCGGACCTGCTCTCACTCTCCTGCTCACACGCTCACACCTTCTAAGTGCTGTTCCGTGTGTGTGTGCGTGCGTGCGTGTGTGTGTGTGTGTGTGTGTGTTCTGCCTGATGTGATACCAAGATGGTGAACCGTCAAACACTTCTCCAGACATTCCACTAACTGACTCGAACTCCTCCTGCAATTTCCAGATGGTATTAGCTGCTGCAGCTTTGCTTAATGGTTTTTTTTTCTCGCTGAAGAAAGTATTTTGAGGTGGATTTGAGGGTTTAGGTTTGAAGTCCAATATTTGCAATTAAAATACTGTGGAAACGCAGCAGATTCGAGAAAAAGCGTGGAGGTGTTGTAGTGATCAGATGAGTGCGGTACTATATTAGCTGACTTCCTCAGTTTGTGCAAGATTAGTAAGCACCCTGTGACACGACCAAATATAGCTATCTGCTCAGCCCCCCCTTGGAAAAAAAAAAAAAAAACCCACAAATAACAAGACAGTACTTTCATAAAAAAAATGAAATCTAGAATTTTCTACCAGCCCAGCAACAGCAGGATAAGTGATATTTTTATTGCGCTTGAACATTTGTGTTATTACTGGACAAGTCCCATGGAATTGTGGGAAAAAAAGAAAAAAAAAACTCAGTCGCAAGAGACAAATAGGCATGCAGAACCTGCCCTCCCCTCGTCCCTGCCCTCAGTTCCCGACCTCCTCCAGCCCCCCTGACACCCCGTTCCCCGAAATAAAAAGAGCCGTAGCGTTAAAAGGCGATCGATTTTTGATGCTGCGTTCCCCCTGTCTCGTTTAGCTGGCTGTGTGCCGGTGTGTCTTTGGGCTCGGCTAATTCTCCTCTGCAGGTGATTTATCCTCGACTCCGGGGACTCGGCGACCCACCGCAGCCTGGAATTTACTCATTTCCCTCCGTGCCTGACGGAGGGGGGAGAAGACCCCCCCCCTGACACCCCCCTTCATCCTGGAGAAGGATTATTTCTCCTGTCTGCGCCGCCGGCTTATTGTCTTATTGCTGCCTCCGCTGCTGCCACAAAATGGCCGCCCTGTAGTGCCTGCAGGATAAATAATGTCAGATACTGTTGGTTTCGAGTTTCGAAAGGAGGAGAGTTTGACCTTTGCTGTATGTCACCTTTGACCTCACAGCCTGCAGAAGTCATCGTTCATCTCTGTTGATGGCCTCTAGTCGATTCAAGCACTTCACATCGTGTTGGTTAATCGATATGTATACTGTGCACGCACTGTTTTTCTCACTCACACTCACAGCCAGACTCACGTGCTGAATACGATATAGGAACATGTATGTTTACGCTTACAGATGCAGCGTGGAATAGTTTTTTTTATACTTTCCCGCCTACACACACACTTATGAATCACACACAAACACACAGACTCACACACACACAATTCTTTATGAGATCACACATGAATAGCTCTCTCCCGGCTCCCTGTGGAATCGGACGGCTCTCAGCGCCCTCAGCTCCGGGGAGAGGCAGGTGAGTGGACTTCAGCCTGGCAGATTCCTATTTTGCTCGCGTCTGATGGACTGAATTATACGCTGGCCTGAGGCCCAGCTGTAATTATCGTAAACAAATGTATGAATTACCTGATCAAGTGAAAGCCAATGATTATAATGGAGGATGTGCAGCCTCCATTTAGCCCGAGCCCGTTGGGGAGAGAGGCTCTGGAAGAGGCTTTTAGCATGTCCCAGGATGCACTGCGGCTGGGTGTGATCGGGGAGACGTGTTTCTCTGTGCTCCTGTGGGGAGATGGCAGCAGACGTGTTAAATGGCAGAGAGACTGGGGGCTTCATAAATCCTGCACAATCTTACGTGGAGGAGATTAACGGTAACTGTCTTTCTCAATCTGATTCAGTGAGTCTCTTTCAGCCTGATTCAGTGAGTCACTCTCGCCCTGATTCAGCGAGTCATTCTCGCCCTGATGGACTCACTTGGGCCCTGCATCAGGGAGTCGCTCTCACCCTGATTGAGTGAGTCACTCTTTCTCTGATTCAGTGACTCCCTTTTGCCCTGATTCAGTGAGTCACTCTTGCCCTGATACAGTGAGTCATAGTTGCCCTGATGGAGTACCTCTGGCCCTGATCTAGAGAGTCACTCTTGCCCTGACTGAGTGAGCCACTCTCATTCTGATTCAGAGAGTCACTCTCACCCTGATTCAGGGAGTCACTCTCACCTTGATTCGATGAGTCTGTTTCGCCCTGATCTAGTGAGTCACTCTCACCCTGATTGAGTGAATCACTCTTTTTTTCTGATTCAGTGAGTCACTCTCACCCTGACTCATTGATTCAGGCTCGCCCTGATTTCTGGCCAGAATCCATGCAGGTCTGGTCAGTAGTGGAATTCTATATCCGTCTCTCTCTCTCTCTCTCTCTCTCTCTCTCTCTCTCTCTCTCTCTCTGCCTCTGTATCCCTCTGGCTCCTTCTCTCACTGTCTTCCTTTCAACCTCTCTCTTTCCCCATTCTCTCCATTCACACATAACATGCAATATGAATGATCAGAAATGAAGGAAGGGTGGAGTGCTACTCAAGGTGTCCAAATACTGAAATAGAGCAGCTCACAAATGACTCTGTTTGTGTGTGTGTGTGTGTGTGTGTGTGTGTGTGTGCGTGTGTGTGTGCGTGTGTGTTTTTACCTGTGTGCATGTCTTTGAGTTCGTGTGTGCTTGCTTGTGTGTGTAGGTCCCTGAGTATTTCTTTGTGTGTGTATGCACGTGTGTGTGTGTGTGTGTGTGTGTGTTTTGCGTTTGTGAATATAAGGGTTACACATAGAATATATAGCGTAACAGATAATTTCTAGTTGCACCACAGGCCGAGGGTAAATTCACCATGCGCAGTGTCTCCTCTGTAATGCAGTGCCAATATTTACACCGCTCAAAGTGTCAGGGCATATTTCCAGCTTGACTTTGCCGCGGGAACCCTCCTGCGGGGATGTTTCCGCGAAGTCTGTCAGAGCCGAGAACGTCAAGTGCGCCAGGGCTGGCGAGTCCTCCAGAGGTGGAGCGAAAAGCGCCGTCGGGGGGCATCGTTATTCAGGAAGGTTAATGTGACGGAGACAATGGCGCGTGAATGGAGTGTGTAGCGTGTGCTAACGTGCTAGCGTCGTTGCTTTGTGACTGGAGGGCTGCGGTTGACTGCTGTGAAAGCCCCGCTGTTATTTGCATCTATTTTAGCCTCATCGCCCGTCCCACGGACAGGCCCTTCTCTGTCATCATTACACACCACAGAGCTGTAAACCTTCCCCTGCCTGCATTTTACCACCTCACCCACGGCCATATTTCTCTTTATAAACAATATTCCCATCCTGCTGCTGCGGATGACGCATTGTGGATTATATTTTTTTTTTTTATACTTCTTTGTCAAAGAGTTTAATTATTTAGCTTAAAATGTTTTTGTCTTTGTTTATTTATTTATTTTTTAGTGCTGATAATTATTCATACATTTATACAAGCAATATGACGGGATACAGACCTAAGTTCTTATAGTACTTGTTCGGTTTTGAATGCTTTACAGGGATCGGTTTGCCTTGCCTGGTGTATCTGCGCTGCCGAGAGAGGCAGATGGGCGGAACTTAGGCTTCTGAGTCCAGTTTTACCCCGATAATTCCAGGCAAGCGTTGTCAAATGGGAAAAAGTGTTTAAATCCATAACTAATAAACTTAGTTACTATTTCATCAGGACATGTAGGTTTAAATGCTGATTCATTTAAGTCAAAAGCGATTTAGATATTCAAGCAACCAAGCTGCCAATCAAACTCTCAGTGTGGGACACAACTGACCAATAAACTGCGAGAAGAACAACCAGCCAGCCAGTCAAATGACTCAAAATGCCAATAAACCAATCGATAAATCAAAGTTAATTTCATTCTGTTCAGTCTTTTTCTGTTCGGCCTGACTGCTGGAGGTCTGTACAGCCAAGGCAGATAAATCTAATCGGATTTACGCTCTCTCGCCAGTTATACAACGGCGTCTGGTGTCACTTTAGATGCAGTTAAGGGAAGTGTGTTTATAGTTGCTTGGCCTCAGGGAATAGATCATGCTCACTCTGCCACCAGGCTCTGAACAGACCTCTGGACTCTAATTCATGCACAGTGAATCTATTTTTAATATTCTTTATATAAATTTCTATTTAGGGTGTGATTGAACTTAACTACAAACTTGTATAAGCCTTTCATTTATTGCGGTTATGCATTTCTCTGCCATTATTAAAACAGTGCCAGTCATATGGAGATACCGTACCGATACTGTGCCAATCATATGGACTTGCCGCACTAAAACAATTCCAGTGATATGGAGTTACCTTACTTAAACAGTGCCAGTCAGATAGTGTCACCTCACCTTATTAAAACAGTGCCAGTCATATGATGTTACCTTACTAAAACAGTGCCAGTCGTATAATATTATTGTCCTATTATATTATAAAATGATGCCAATCTTATGGCGTTACCTAAAACAGTGGCAGCCTTATGGAGATACTTTACTGGAACAGTGTCAGTCATATGGCGTTACTTTATCAGGACAGGGCCAATGATACAGTGTGACCTTACTAAAACAGTGCCAATCTTAAAGTGTTACCTTAATAAAATGGTGCCAGCCATGTGGAGTTACCTCACTAAAACAGTGCCAGTCTCATAGAGTTACAGTACCATACTAAAACAGTAGCAGTCATATGGAGTTACCTTACTAAAACAGTAGCAGTCATATGGAGTTACCTTACTAAAACAGTAGCAGTCATATGGAGTTACCTTACTAAAACAGTAGCAGTCATATGGAGTTACCTCACTAAAACAGTAGCAGTCATATGGAGGTACCTTACTAAAACAGTAGCAGTCATATGGAGTTACCTCACTAAAACCGTAGCAGTCATATAGAGTTACCTTACTAAAACAGTAGCAGTCATATAGAGTTACCTTACTAAAACAGTAGCAGTCATATGGAGTTACCTTACTAAAACAGTAGCAGTCATATGGAGTTACCTTACTAAAACAGTAGCAGTCATATGGAGTTACTTTACTAAAACAGTAGCAGTCATATTGAGTTACCTTACTAAAACAGTGCCAGTCATTGGTAGTTGTGTGACTAAGAAAGGTTCATTCTTATTGAGTTACCTTCACGAAAACAGCCAGTCTTATTGAGTTACCCCTCTAAAATAGTGCCAGTCTCACAGTTGCCGTTCTGAAATAGTGTGGGCTCACAGTTTCCTCTTCTTAAGCAGTGCCAGTCTAACGGAGTTACCTTTCTGAAAGAGTTGCAGTCTCACAGTCTGATAGCATTAGCTGCATAAAAGAGCACAGGGCCCGGGCTGTGAGTCCTGCCTCTTTAAAAGAGCGTGGGCCCGGAGTTTCATCTCCGAGAGTACAGGCGTCAGCAGACTGTTCCTCCGAACATCCGTCTGCAGACCCCCCCGTGAGCCCACTGTACTGTGTTCTGCGGATTTCACATGATCTCCGTCGCAGCTGCCTCTCCCTCCACCCCCGTGTTACCGCCATCCTCCGTAAAGCCCAGGCGCTGGGTGAGTCATATGGCGATCGGCGGGCGCTGCCTGGTTCTCCCGCTCAGGCACGTGACGGCGGGGGGCGTGTCCTCGGGGAGGCTGCTGTGATACCTGGAGGTGTAAGATCCCCCCCCGTATTCTGTACCTGTTAGTGAGATTTGATAATGAGCCTCACTCTTCAGCTGGGGGGAAGAGCTAATGAGTGAAGTGTGCTAGCTGTGAAGTTTCATGGGTGGAGGAAATGCATAGCAGAGTCGCGCGCGTGTGCATGTGTGTGTGTGCGTGTGTGTGTGTGTGTGTGTGTGTGTGTGTGTTTATGTGTGAGTGTACGTATGTGTATGTGTGTGTGTGTGCACGTTTTTGTGTGTGTGTGTATGTGCTTGCGAGTGTGTGTCTGCTTATGTGTGTGTATGTGTATGCGTGTGTACGTGTGTGTGTTTGAGTGTGAGTGCAGTGTGTGCACGCATCCACGCGCATGCTCACTTGTGTACGCGTGTCTGCGTCTTTGTGCATGTGCTTCAGTGTGTGCACATCTCAGTGTGTGTGTATGCATGCTCACTCGTGCGTGTGTATGTTTGTGCATGCACATGCTTGCTACCATGCGTGTGTGTGCCAGGTGTGCACTCGCTTGTATTTGTGCACCGTGCGTGCATGCGTGTGTGTGTGTGTATGTATGACCAATTGCAGGTACCTATATTTTCATTGTGGGGGGCTCATTGCTAAGAGTGTAAATAACATATTGCTTTGTGTGTCGAGGCAGCTGTGATAAAGCGAAAATAAGCCTTTCAACATTGTCGAAACTGACATCTAGAAGAGGCATCTGCATCTGCATCTGCTCGCCCAAGGGAATGGGATGATGAAGTGTGCGGATGGTTATATTCGTACCTCACGTCAACTATCCTCAGCCTCTTCAGAATACGGTAACATTCAGTTACACCGAGAGAGATGCCTTTGTTGTAAACAGGCAATGTGCGCACGTTATGGATCTGCTCAAGAAAATAACATAATAATTACCACGGCACATTTAAACATCTCCAATCACAATAAAGCCCACGTTAGCAGCGATCAATGGATGAAGCCTAAAATCACCCCATGAAATAAAACAGAAAAATCGATGCACTTTTTTTACTGATCTGCGTAAAAGGAGCGAGAGGTCAATGGGTGCCTTCTCCATATTGATTTTTAGACTGTAAAGGCCTGCGTGCATTGTCCCAGAATGCACTACCACTTCCTTTCTGTGTGTACTGCCCACCACCTTCCTGTGCAACATTTATTCATTTACTCATTCATTCACTGTTTAACGACACTTTCAACATATTATTTTATGGCTATATCACATCACCTATCATACTCTTCTACTTGTGTAAGAATTGAATCAGGTTCTAATCACTTGTGCTCATACCCATAGGCAGTTTGAGTCTCCAGTTACCCAAGGGTGTGTATTTTTGGGCTGGCTGTGGGAGGGCACGGGGGTATCCAGATGAAACCCATGCAAGGGCATGCAAGCCCCACACAGAAAGGGCCCATTGAGGCTGGATTCGAACCCTCGACCTTCTCAGTGTGAGGGAAGGTGTTACCCTCTGCGCCATCCCTTCTGAATCAACACTACCAGAGTTCACTTTCTCTCCTCATCCTGTTTTGAGTGTTTCCTCCTGATGAAATCAGGGAGCGTTTTTGTGACCTACTGAGGACCTTTCAGAGGGTAAACGCTGACCTCGTCGGGACGAGTAGTCCTCATGGGGACTAAAGCCAGGTCCTATGGAGGGAAAACATCATTTCTTAGGTCTTGGTTACAGTTTGGGGTCAGGTGTGAATTAAGGTAAGGTTAAGGTTGGGTTTTGGAGTGATTTGGTGAGGGTAAGGGTAGGGTTTGGCCGCCAAAATTAATGGAAGTACGTGCAACGTCCTAATAAGGATTGCTGTAGAAACGTGTGTGTGTGTGTGTGTTTGTGTGTGTGTGCGTGCGGCGTGTATGTGTGTGTGTGTGTGTATGTGCGTGTGTACACCCCCATTAGCTCTGGTGTACTCCTGATGGTCATTTCTTTTCCTTTTGGGATCACAGCCCTGTCACTCACTTTTATTGAGGTTTCTGTTTTCTGGAATTTTCTCTTTGTGATGTAAAGATGGGATTGAATAAACGGAGACCTGTAGACTTCACCTCTCCTCTGACTGTTTCATTGGCAAGCATTGGCCTGTGGATCCAGAACAAAACAATCATGTTCTTTAAATAAATGGAGAAGAAGATGTAAGTGCACAATTTGAAATAATGAAACAGAGAGAGGCTGGCTGTAATCCCCAATTACACAGGAGTGTTTGTTGGACATACAGTGCTTGTGCCTCTGAGAGAGGCTTTTTGATGAAACGCTCAACAGCTGAGCTTTCAAGGCCTTGAGTTTGGACCACAGCCAGTGAGCCTGCCAGGAGAATGCAATGCATTGTGGGTAATAGTCCTATTTGCATTCCTGCACATCCTCCCGGGTTCAGGTGTCAATGACATAAAGGATTTGGGCTTTGTTGGGATGTAGGGAAAGCAGCAACTTTCATAAATGTGCGGTTGGTGGAATGAGGTGATAATAAGTTCCCGGTGCGCTGTTTGATGGCAGAGTTTGTGAACCTTTATCAACAGCTAGAAACTTCTTTTAATCGCCTTACTGATGCTGGCATTTTCATCTTGTTGGTAAAATTGTACGTGGAGACTTTGATTCTGTGTGCATCCACTGACTGCAGGTTAAAATCGCCAGCACACACTCGCTGGCAAATACACACACACACACGCACACGTACGCGCACACACATGCACGCACACACACACACACACACACACACACACACAGAATCATCAGCACACACACACACACACACACACATCCTTGAACTTATATCTTTGTGAGGACATTACATTCACTTCCATTCATTCTTTGTGTGTCTCTACAGCCTTTCCCTAATCTCAACAATGAGCAATGTACGCCTAACCCAAACCCTTACCTTAACCTTAAACTATCCCTAATTCTAACCTTAACCTTAATATTAACCCTAACCTTAACCTGTTCCTGATTTTAACCTTACCCCTAACCTTAACTAATAAGTCAAAATTTGCCCTTGTAGTCGTGAGGACAGGCAAAAATGTCCTTACTTCCCAATAATGTCCCCACTCTGAAGGAAAACAAAAAACATTTTCTGTTTCTCACTTTGTAGCAAGTACAAATACACACACACACACATCACACACACACACACACACAATCATTAGCACACACAGAGATAAGCCAGGCAAACTGGAACCCCTTCTGTGACAAACAGCCCAACTCTGCTTCATAACCAGAATGACTCAAACATCATAAGCAGGACAGAGAATCCTCTGCAGAGTCGAGCCTGTTCTGTGCAGATGCCAGAGTCACTAAAGCATATGACTCTGCATGAGTGTATTTTTACTGAGTCCCACTTCATGAACCAATCGGATGCAAGCATACCAGCAGCAATCAGGAACTGTGGTGCATGACGGACTCATGTGGACCATCATGGATTTCTATCTGCTTAGCATGCAAAAGCACAAAGCTTAAACTGGGCCGTAAATTCATGGCCAGCGCTCAGGCCAATATTCGGACAAGATATCAATCAGGGGCTCCAATACTACCTGTCAGAGCTCTTGAAGGATGTGTCATTGGATGGATCTATGGCAAGCGATTAGCTTGTGGCTGGAAAGTGAGCTGGAGTTATTGAGTGCGCTCAGTCGAGTCTCGCTTCTTCTGCCGACAGCTGAAGGGCAAACTCCCCTTTTCTCTTAAGCTCCACCTTTCCCTTCAAGCTCCGCCCTTCGGCTCTCCTCCACGACTGGAGCTCGACACTATGCTGAAACGGGCTCATTTGGAATGACCTTTTAGGAGACTTCGCTGTAGTCCTTTAAAGGAAGAAGCCCCACCCTAACATCTCCGCTTCACTCTTATTTTCAGGCCCCACCCTCTGCTCTGTTCATTGGTTAGGAGGCGGAGCCGCCATCATCTCATTTCTCTGCTCCTCAAATCATGGTCCTGTAAGGTCAAACTTTTTGGGTTCTACCCTTCCTTTGCCTGGGAGTTAGTGTGATGGCAGTCAGGCTAATCAGTAGCAATAATTGTTCACTGCTCAGTAAATTTCCCAGAAAGGCAGGAAACCAGGGCTGAATTTGGATTTAGGGAACCCTGTTATATTTAAGAGTGGAAACAGGCTCAACAACTGAAATTTTCTGGACAAAGACACAAGCCTGAAAAAAATCTCCCCCAGAATGTGATGGTGAAGCCCTGCTGCTAGTCCTCTCCTGATCCCAGAATGCCTTGCGTCTGTGGCCAATGAGAAGCCCCTGTTGTATCCCTCCCACCCACATTGTCCCTGTCTGCGAAAGTGCCTTTCTGTGATCAAACCAAAATAGACCGGTGCGTCAGAGAGGGGTAAACAGCTCCTGAGCTTGTCATCAGTATCACAGCCAAGAGGAAACAGCATGTGTTTCTCTCTCCCAAGCCATGCTTATGAGGGCTTTGTTCATTCCTCTCCTCTATTCATTCACTCAAACATCCCCCTCTCGCTTTACACTTTCAGGTTCATCATGAATGGAGTGACTTTTTCCCTGATTTTGTTCATGTAAGCTGCCTGATCCAACAGTACCTCACCTCCACAGAGGTTGTAATGTTCAACGTGGATGAATAACCTTAGTGTCTCTGTTACATCGAGGCAGAAAAACAGAAGTCATTATTTTGATGCCCACCTACTTACCTTGGGCCTGGACTCAGGTTCTGTGCAAAACAGCCACCAAATCTGCTTTGGATTCACCCACAAAATATATCTCTAAATGATCCATATTAAATTGCACAATAGATTAAAAAACTCCAAAAACATTCAATGGTGTTTGCGTACGGAGAGACACACAGGCCGGGTCTGTTATTCAGTTTACCCACTGGAGAGACTGAGATACTGACGGGATTTATGTCATTCAGTGTGACTAGAGTTCCTAGATCGAGAGAGTTCCAGATCATCTGGTCAAGAAGCTGGGCACTCTCTCAAAGTTTTTCAGTTTTCTCTCTTCTCAGGTCCAAACATTTTCCCTTCTTATGCTTGTCAGTGTCATTGTGAGCTGATTTATTGTTTTTCCTCTGAAATTAATACTTTTCTGGGAAAAAGATGGATAAATGTAATTATTTCCATTGCGCAAAACAACTTGGATTTGCGCGATAGAAACAAAAAGGCTCCTATTCTTAAGTTGTCGCGACTCTATCTAGGGACTCAAAGTGTGACCCGTGGGCAGGTAAAGACAGGCTGGATTTGTGTCATAACCTGTGGACAGAGAGATATCAGTTGGTCCTGTCATTCAGAGTAACCTGTGGACAGAGAGAAACCGGTTGGTCCTGTCATTCAGTGTAACCTATGGACAGAGAGATACCAGTTGGTCCTGTCATTCAGTGTAACCTGTGGACAGAGAGATTCCAGTTGGTCCTGTCATTCGGTGTAACCTGTGGACAGGGAGATACCAGTTGGTCCTGTCATTCAGTGTAACCTGTATATGGAGAGGCAGACAGGTAGGGTGATACTTTATTTGCGTAAGAGTTTGTTTATTCACGTCATGTTAGAGTACCCTCCTTCATTTCCCATTTCACATTAGCTGTTAATTTTTACGTTTTCCAATAGACCACTTGCCTTTATTACAGAGGCAATCTGCTCTATATTGTACGTCTGTGTAATGGCATTTTGCTGGATAGCCGCGAGCCAATTCAATCAGCCTGGGTTTGCACTGCCTCCTGACAAATGTCATTGTGCTAGCGGAGTAAGATAACATTGCTCTTATTTATGACTGCACCTATGACTCGGCCTTGGGACCCATCTCCATATAAGAGTGTGTATATCTACCGAATTGACTTGCTGGGGCATATTTTTCTCTCTTTCTCTCTCTCTCTCTCTCTCACACACACACACACATGCACACACACGTGTACACACACATCCAGACATACCCAGAGTGGGGTTGGTTCTTATAAAGGTCTGTAGTGTGCTGAAATTAAATAGAAGCTCTGTTGCAGTTTTTGATGGAATGTAGGTTCACAAAGCTGACCTGTACTTGGTGCCTCCAGGCACCAACCAGTCCTGGACTCAGCTTAGACCAGTGCGTGTGTAACAATGGCAGCGTAAATAAAAATCTCTCAGATCTGAAGGGTGCTTATGACCAGTCTGCTTTCTGAGGTTGAGTGAGTGTAACTGAGACATTTAAAATCTGAAAAACAAGTTCATTCCTGGAGATGTGCGTGCTGCAACTCTGCTTAAATCAACCAAAATGCTTGCTAACCCTTTGTTGCAAAGTGATTATGAAAGTAACCAAACCCACTGCCACCCTTAATAGGCAAAGAGGAAAAGAGCCACGCAGCAAAGGGTTAACACTTCAAATTTGCTCATAAACAGTTTAAATTTGGAAAAATTGAGAAATAAAATCTGTGTTTTCAGTCCCTGGCCATGCCAATGCTCAATGCTCATGTGCAGTTTCAGACGGATCAGCCAAGCCGTTGAGGAAAAAAGTGAATTAAACAGGAGGATGGACAGTTTTCCTCATTTTTTTAGTAGGATATCAGGGAATCTCCACATTCAATCAGAGATGCTCACTGGAAATTGCACATTATAAAACATTCTAACACTAATATTAAAATCACCACTGATAGCTAAGAGTATGTTCTAGAACAGGGCCTCGGATTTTTTTTGAGGACAAAAGGGTGACTTCAAAGGAATAAAAGAAAGATAAAAATATTCTTTAAATGTTGAATGACCTGTTCCCCCTCCTGCACATCTGCCTGTACTAAAGGTGCTTCATCCTTCATTACTGTGCACTGATAGCTGGGCTTTTGAGCCGAGAATGTTACCTGTGATCATTAATCTTCTGCGATCATTGGTCATTTGCATCAAAATCTGGAGGCCCAGAGATTAATTTTGTTTATTTTTCTCACTTTGAAAAATAGCCAACATGTGAGCTGCCGTCACAAATATGATGTTCTTACCATATTTGGTTTGTGTATTTTTGACATATTCTTAATATTTGGCTGTTCAATATACTTTGCTGTCACAATCTAAATTTGTAAATACAGTATATCGGTGTGTGTGTGTGTGTGTGTGTGTGTGTGTTTTTTTTGATTTTTTGTTTTTTTTTTCCTTGGTGGTACGCAGGTAGCCTACCTGCTTGGTTAGCACAATGAGAGAAATGCATATTAATGAGGTAACGTGTCACTGGAGAGTTGCGGTGAGCCGTCGTTAGCAGATGGCATCATTATCTTTCTTAACCTCAGTCACTAACAACGTGGACCAGGGGCCAATCAACACTTATCTCTAACTTTCACTCTGACTTATGACTGAGTGTACCTGAGGAGGGTTTCATTCACAATTATCTTGCAGAACTGTACACTGAAAACCGAAATAGACTTTGGATCTAAGGGAAAATATTGCGTCGATTTGTTACATATCATTGTTTTAAGTTTTCTCAGCTGAATTTTTCATGATGAACAAATGATCTTTTGTAGAAAGTACAGTAACTTAATTTCATGAGGATAGACCATGTAGAATTCTCTCTTCACAAACAGTACCAGTCAAAAGTTTGGACGCACCCACATTTTTCTGACAAAGCATGTTAAATAAAGAAATAAGCATCCTGTATTTTGGGGGAAAAAAATGTAATTCTGAAATCAATAAAACCAGCATTTTTTGTCATAATTGCTGAACATACTCGCATTTTTTTTTTCTTTTTTTTTTACACGGGCAGTTATATGGCTATAATGAGTTAGCAGCTAAGCGACCGTCTAAGTTCCCAAAGATGTGCTGCACATCTGGTTTGGTTCTCATTGACTTTTTTGCCCAATAAGTCCCAAAACACTTAGGCTTTAACCCTTTCAGCACCATGGGGAACTATAGTTGCCCATTGATGTAAGATATCAAAATCAGACGCTGTTGAAAACCAATCATGTGGCAACTTGTTTAAAAGAGCTCCGCAGGGGAGCTCTTTTAAACAAGTTGCCACATGATTGGTTTTCAACAGCTCAGGATAATTACATTTTGAATTCCTTGAAAATGTATTCAGCGCTCAAAGGGTTAATTTGACCATGGGAAAATGGAAGGAGCTCGTTTGTCGGTTTACTTTGCAAAATGTGGTGTCTTTGAGAATTCCAAAATTTTGTACACTCTTCAAACAAGTAAAATACTTTTTTTTTAACTTCTGACTGTTAACCTGTAACCAGATTCCTTTCGAGACTAAAGAGAAGAAGTAAAGCCATTTAAATTTCTCCAAAAACAGAGTGCTGTGACATTAGCAAAGTGTGTCCAAACTTTTGACTGGTACAGTAGATAGCAACCCATCATCACTTTTTTCAGTGTAGTAGCAAAAGAAAAGAATATCTCTAGCATATCATTTTCAGTCACACTTAAGGCACAGATGTTTGTTGAACCTTGGCAACTGAGGCCAGCACATCCTGTATTCTGTTAAAACTCCTCCTAAACAGACCCGTGCAAAAGATCACAGAGCTATAGATCAATCCTCTCAAATCACTCAGTCTTGAGCTTTCATGCAAAATATTTCCACCTCCGCATGTCTCGCCCTTTTGTGTGGAGCATATCCAAACCTTAACAGTCTGGCCTACAGTCCAGTACATACTGTATCCAAACCTTAACAGTCTGGCCTACAGTCCAGTACATACTGTATCCAAACCTTAACAGTCTGGCCTACAGTCCAGTACATACTGTATCCAAACCTTAACACACAGTCCAGTACATACTGTATCCAAACCTCTAACAGTCTGGTCCTACAGTCCAGTACATACTGTATCCAAAACCTCTGGCCCAACAGTCTGGCCAGTCTGGCCCACAGTCCAGTCTGGCCTACAGTCCACTGTATCCAAACCTTAACAGTCTGGCCCCACAGTCCAGTACATCCACTACTGTATCCAAACCTTAACAGTCTGGCCCACAGTCCAGTCATACTACTGTATCCAAACCTTAACGGCCTGGCCCACTGTCCACAGTCCAAACCTTAACAGTACATCCACTGTATCCAAACCTTAACAGTCTGGCCTCCAGGCCAAACAACAGTCCCCACAGTCCAGTATACTGTATCCAAACCTTAACAGTCTGGCCCACAGTCCAGTACAAACCTTAACAGTCTGGCCCACTGTATCTGTATCCAAAAACTTAACAGTCTGGCCCAACCAGTACATAAAGTCTGGCCTTAACAGTCCAGGCCTGGCCTACAGTCCAGTCCAGTACATCAAACCTCAACAGTCCACTGTATCCAAAAACCTTAACAGTCTGGTCTGGCCCACAGTCCAGTACATACTGTATCCAAACCTTAACAGTCTGGCCCACAGTCCAGTACTGTATCCAAACTCTGGCCCACATCCAAACATACTTATCCACAGTCTGGCCCCAGTCCATACTGTATCCAAACCTTAACAGTACTCCAGTATCTGTAAACCTTAACAGTCTGGCCCACAGTCCAGTACATACTGTATCCAAACCTTAACAGTCTGGCCCACAGTCCAGTACATACTGTATCCAAACCTCAACAGTCTGGCCCACAGTCCAGTACATACTGGTCTGGTCTACAGTCCAGTACATACTGTATCCAAACCTCTGGCCCAACAGTCTGGCCCCTTAACAGTCTGGCCCAGTAGTCCAAGTACATCCAAACTGTCTGGCCCACAGTCCAGTACATACTGTATCCAAACCTTAACAGTCTGGCCCACAGTCCAGTACATACTGTATCCAAACCTCTGGCCCACAGTCCAAATACTGTATCCAAACAGTCTGGCCCACAGTCCAGTACATACTGTATCCAAACCTTAACAGTCTGGCCCACAGTCCAGTACATACTGTATCCAAACCTTAACAGTCTGGTCTACAATCCGGTACATACTGTATACCAACCTTAACAGTCTGGCCCACAGTCCAGTACATACTGTATCCAAACCTTAACAGTCTGGCCCACAGTCCAGTACATACTGTATCCAAACCTTAACAGTCTGGCCCACAGTCCATATCCAAACCTTAACAGTCTGGCCCACAGTCCAGTACATACTGTATCCAAACCTTAACAGTCTGGCCCACAGTCCAGTACATACTGTATCCAAACCTTAACAGTCTGGCCCATCCAAACCTTAACAGTCTGGCCCACAGTCCAGTACATACTGTATCCAAACCTTAACAGTCTGGCCCACAGTCCAGTACATACTGTATCCAAAACCTTCTGGCCCACAGTCTGGTCTCTGGCCCACAGTCCAGTACATACTGTATCCAAACCTTCCAACAGTCCAAACCTGGTCCCCACAGTCCAGTACATACTGTATCCAAACCTCTGGCCCAACAGTCTGGTCCCCACAGTCCAGTACATCCAAACTGGCCCATCCAGTAAACCTCCAAACCTTGACAGTCTGGCCCACAGTCCAGTACATACTGTATCCAAACCTTAACAGTCTGGTCCCACAGTCCAGTACATCCAAACCTGTCTGGCCCATCCAAACCTTAACAGTCTGGCCCACAGTCCAGTACATACTGTATCCAAACCTTAACAGTCTGGTCTACAGTCCAGTACATACTGTATCCAAACCTTAACAGTCTGGCCCACAGTCCAGTACATACTGTATCCAAACCTTAACAGTCTGGCCCACAGTCCAGTACATACTGTATCCAAACCTTAACAGTCTGGCCCACAGTCCAGTACATACTGTATCCAAACCTTAACAGTCTGGCCCACAGTCCAGTACATAAACTGTCTGGCCCATCCAAACCTTAACAGTCTGGCCCACAGTCCAGTACATCCAAACTGTATCCAAACCTTAACAGTCTGGCCCACAGTCCAGTACATACTGTATCCAAACCTTAACAGTCTGGCCCACAGTCCAGTACATACTGTATCCAAACCTTAACAGTCTGGTCTACAGTCCAGTACATACTGCATCCAAACCTTAACAGTCTGGCCCACAGTCCAGTACATACTGTATCCAAACCTTAACAGTCTGGCCCACAGTCCAGTACATACTGTATCCAAACCTTAACAGTCTGGTCCACAGTCCAGTACATACTGCATCCAAACCTTAACAGTCTGGCCCACAGTCCAGTACATACTGTATCCAAACCTTAACAGTCTGGTCCCAGTCCAGTACATACTGTATCCAAACCTTAACAGTCTGGCCCACAGTCCAGTACATACTGTATCCAAACCTTAACAGTCTGGCCCACAGTCCAGTACATACTGTATCCAAACCTTAACAGTCTGGTCCCACAGTCCAGTACATCCACTGTATCCAAAACCTTAACAGTCTGGCCCACAGTCCAGTACATACTGTATCCAAACCTTAACAGTCTGGCCCACAGTCCAGTACATACTGTATCCAAACCTTAACAGTCTGGCCCACAGTCCAGTGCATACTGTATCCAAACCTTAACAGTCTGGCCCACAGTCCAGTACATACTGTATCCAAACCTTAACAGTCTGGCCCACAGTCCAGTACATCCAAACTGTCTGGCCCATCCAAATACTGTATCCAAACCTAACAGTCTGGCCCACAGTCCAGTACATACTGTATCCAAACCTTAACAGTCTGGCCCACAGTCCAGTACATACTGTATCCAAACCTTAACAGTCTGGCCCACAGTCCAGTACATACTGTATCATACTGTATCCAAACCTTAACAGTCTGGCCCACAGTCATACTGGTCTGGCCACAGTCCAGTACATACTGTATCCAAACCTTAACAGTCTGGCCCAACCAGTCATACTGTATCCAAACCTTAACAGTCTGGCCCACAGTCCAGTACACAGTCCAGTACATACTGTATCCAAACCCTTAACAGTCTGGCCCACAGTCCAGTACATACTGTCCAAACCTTAACAGTCTGGCCCACAGTCCACATACATACTGTATCCAAACCTTAACAGTCTGGTCTACAGTCCAGTACATACTGTCTGGCCCATCCAAACATACTTAACAGTCTGGCCCCAGTACATACTGTATCCAAACCTTAACAGTCTGGCCCACAGTCCAGTACATACTGTATCCAAACCTTAACAGTCTGGCCCACAGTCCAGTACATACTGTATCCAAACCTTAACAGTCTGGCCCACAGTCCAGTACATACTGTATCCAAACCTCAACAGTCTGGCCCACAGTCCAGTACATACTGTATCCAAACCTTAACAGTCTGGCCCACAGTCCAGTACATACTGTATCCAAACCTTAACAGTCTGGCCCACAGTCCAGCCCACAGTCCAATCATATCCAGTGTATCCAAACCTTAACAGTCTGGCCCACAGTCCAGTACATACTGTATCCAAACCTTAACAGTCTGGCCCACAGTCCAGTCCATACTGTATCCAACATACCTCCAAACCTTAACAGTCTTGGCCTGTATCCACAGTCCCCAGTCCACATACTGTATCCAAACCATTAACAGTCTGGCCTCCACAGTCCAAACCTCAACAGTCTGGCCCACTCCAGTATCCCAAACCTTAACAGTCATACTGCCCACAGTCCAGTCCACATACTGTATCCAAACCTTAACAGTCTGGCCCACAGTCCACAGTCCAGTCTGGCCCACATCCACATACTGTATCCAAACCTTAACAGTCTGGCCCAAACCTTAAAACAGTCTGGCCTACAGTCCAGTACATACTGTATCCAAACCTTAACAGTCTGGCCCACAGTCCAGTACATACTGTATCCAAACCTTAACAGTCTGGCCCACAGTCCAGTACATACTGTATCCAAACCTTAACAGTCTTGGCCCACAGTCCAGTCCACACACTCCAAACCTTATCCAAGTCCAGTACATACTGTATCCAAACAACAGTCTGGCCCACAGTCCAGTACATACTGTATCCAAACCTTAACAGTCTTGGCCCACAGTCCAGTTCATACTGTATCCAAACCTTTCTGGCCCACAGTCTGGCCCACAGTCCAGTGTATCAAACCACAGTCTGGCCCACAGTCCAGTATCCAAACCTTAACAGTCTGGGCCCACAGTCCAGTACATACTGTATCCAAACCTTAACAGTCTGGCCCCACAGTGTCAGTACATACTGTATCCAAACCTTAACGGCCTGGCCCACAGTCCAGTACATACTGTATCCAAACCTTAACAGTCTGGCCTACAGTCCAGTACATACTGTATCCAAACCTCAACAGTCTGGCCCACAGTCCAGTACATACTGTATCCAAAACTGAACAGTCTGGCCCACAGTCCAGTTCATACTGTATCCAAAACTTAACAGTCTGGCCCACAGTCCAAACCAAACCTCAACAGTCTGGCCCACAGTCCAGTACATACTGTATCCAAACCTTAACAGTCTGGCCCACAGTCCAGTACATACTGCATCCAAACCTGAACAGTCTGGCCCACAGTCCAGTACAGATCCAGGTCTTAATGATCAGCCCTGCTGTCCAGGATGGATCCAGATATTCAGTAAATGATTTGGTCCACTTTTCAGTACAGGTCTAGACCTTAATGATCTGGAATACTGTTCAGTGGACATCCAGGTCTTAATGTCTTGCCTTACTGTCCAGTACCAAACGCCGGCCCAAATGATCTGTCCAATTACACAGTGCCGATCGCGATTAACTGCAAATGATCAGACATACTGTACAGTGGAGATGCAGATTCACTGTAATTGAACTGAGCTACTGTACTGCCCAGATGCATAACGGTCCATAATGATATTTGTTCTCCACTTAATTATATGGTTGCACACCATGTCCACAAGATTACATTTATTTAGCTAGTTGTTCTTCTTTATTTAAATAGCCTTGTGCTATAAAAGAATGTGGAAGGGGCTCGGAATAGGGATGGATGAGTCGGATAAGGTATAATTCACATCATGTATCTGCAGACTTACGGCATGTGTCAGAGATGCAAGGCCTTGGTTCGACTGTCTAGGGTCAATGTGAGCGATCACACACATTACTCACAACAGCTGCTACTGAGCTACAGTAAAGAAAGACGTCCTCAACAGTTCCTCAGCCTCACTAGATTTGTGTCATCCCTTTGTGTATAACCACACGAAACAGAGAGGGGGATTGTCGTGTCGACTGAGCCTGTTGTCTCCATCTTGACCTTTAAATAAATAAATTAATGTTACAGTCACAGCATTTATGGCCAGTCAAAATGGATTTTTATTCTTTGCTTAACAGCAAACTCGACAGCTGAAGAGATGTCTATGCTTAATCGTAAACTGTGCGTTGACTTTGATAGCTGAAATACCGTCTCTTAGACTCTACGACTCTGGTCGTCACACATGGGATTACCCAACAAACGCTGGCAGGGCTGTGCTACGAGAAAAGAACAATTTGGGTTTTTATGTTTTTTTTCTGCTGAAATTGGCAGAGTTGCAGCAATAAATCAACGATTACAATAAACTGAAAGCCATTTTTCTGGCTTTGGCCGGGATCCAGGGGTGAGAACAATGCATTTTATTGATATTTGGACTGACCCGAATCCCAGATGAGGGTTCGCATTGTAAAAAGTGATGTTTTGGCTGCAATATAATCATCATTGTCTCCACCATCATCATCATCATCATCATCATGATCGTTAGAACGGCTGAGCGAACGCTGCCAGGAACGAGCGAATCGTCACGGTAACGAAGAGACCGAGTCGGCAGATTGCCACGGTGGGTGTGCGGACGGGCTGTCTCGCTGTTTGCTGTTTAAGGGAGGAGGGCCAGGCCATCTGCAATGTTCTGGATCAGAGAGAAACATTGTCCCGCGTTGCTCGTGTGCAGTTCCTCCCCGAGGCTGTAAACGAGACTGACCAGCGCTGACGTGTATGACGCAGTAAATGCACTGGCTCGTGCTTGTGCAGCGCAGTAGTGTGCATGTAGCCGGAGTGAAGTGTGCAACTTCTTTCAATCCAGAATAGTGCTTT
Source organism: Gymnothorax javanicus (assembly GCA_029692085.1). Taxonomy (NCBI): domain Eukaryota; kingdom Metazoa; phylum Chordata; class Actinopteri; order Anguilliformes; family Muraenidae; genus Gymnothorax; species Gymnothorax javanicus. The sequence goes on from CM056195.1 coordinate 177,192,730, forward strand.
ATTCATTATATTATCTGAAGGCACACCATCAGTGATGCACTTGGACTTTATTTCAAATGTGCATACCGTATGGACATGCATAAACACACACGCGCACACTCCTGTATGCTTACATAGCGTATGCACACACACACACACACACACACACACTCACACACGCACACACCTAGCATGCACATGTACAAAATCGAGCATATATCTCACTCATGCTCTCATACACATGAATACAAATCCATGCACTCACAAACAAACACTCTCACTTACACACAATGACACACACTCACACACGAGTGCAAACACACATGCAGGCATAGACTCACACACACTCATGCTCTCTGTGGTACGCATACAAATGCTCGCACAGCCACACACACAAACACACATAAACACACAGAGCACAGGTTGAAGATTATAATACATCCTGACAGAAAGATTGGGCTGGGTACTGCACACAGTGCCTGACAGGTCGGATGGTTGCAGAGTGCCTAGCTTTCCCTGTATCTGGCATATGCGCAGTTTCCTGTTTTAGCCAGCGAATGATGTACGACAGGGGAAAAAAAATCCCTGCTATCCCAGAGTCCTGTCTCATCCCATTCCTTGAATCTTCCATCAGGCGGGCTGGTTAAATTCAGAGGCCAAGATGCAGTTTTTACCCCTTGGCCACTGTCACAATCTGTACATCTGTACATTTGTGTGTCTGAATGTCTGTCCCACACTTAGTGCAGGCCAATACTCAGTAGGTACTCCTATTTAAACACCTCACCTTTGGCTGTAGCTGTGCAGCATCCTAATTTTATCAGGATTTAACCCTTGACCTAAGTGCAGTAACCTTGACCTTAAAAATTCTGTGCAGGCTGTTTCTCAACAATTGACGATAGCAGCAATGTGAAACTGGCCACATATGAAGAAACTTGGATGGACCTGTGCATCGTCTGATTGTATTCCAAATTTGATCTTTGACCTTTGCACTGTGACCTTGAATAATTTTTCAATCTTGCGAAAGAAAGAGAAAAAAATGCTTTTCAGAATTTCTCGATTTCATGGCAATGACATGATTGCGTATTGGTGGTAACAATGCAAAAAAAAAAAGTTTTGTTCAATTTAGGTCACTGTGACCTATTTATGCGAATTATGCAACAAATATGTTTTGTTCAAACTGGGTTACCGTGACCTGTAAGCTTTATACCAGGCTCTCGTATGCATGTTTGTGATGATTTTGATATAATGGCTCGGCCGAGGGGTCTTACGTGCCTTGCAAATTATGTTTTAACCCTTTGAACGCCAAATACATTTTCAAGGAATTAAAAATGTAGTTATCCTGAGCTGTTGAAAACCTATCATGCGGCAACTTGTTTAAAAGAGCTCCCCTGCGGGAAAAACGTTCAAAAGAAAAATATACTAGTCAAGGGATTAGACCTCAGATGAGACACAAGTCACGAGCGATCTGCAGCAAACAGGCCGCGCGAAACCACAACATCTGCGCGGCGACGGCTGCGCTAGTTGGGGCGCGGATTTTTCTTTCTTTTTTTTTTTTATGAGGCGTGGAAGTAATTAAGGGGCGTGTGATTCCCGGGATACTTCCTGTGTGGTGTCGCCAACTTGGTTTCGCGTGCGGTCTTCCCCACCAATGTGCTGATGTCGAAGGCTCTTATTCACGCCATCTTCTATGCTTCCACGGGCCCAGCCCTGCAGACACAGGTGACCGAACATACAGCGGCGCTGTATGGTACACAAGTCTTATGGGCTATAACCTGAGTCCCGAATTCACTATTTGAAAGCACTGCCAGCTGTGAAAGTGTTTCCATTGCGATAAACCCAGCCCCGTTGTCAGGAACTCCTCCCTCGAATGGCTCTGTGAAAATGCCGCCTGTTTTCATTACCGAGTTTATTCGTCTGATCTGAGATATGTCTCATACAAGAAAATGCCACAGTGTCATTACTCTAAACCAATCTTAGACTTCCGCTTACTGCAGATAATCAATAATCCTGTTAAAGCTGCCAAGCAGCAGAATCTTAAAAACGCATTCAAATTTGTTTTAATGAAAAGGAAAAATGTTTAGTGAGCGCAAGACAATGTGCCGATATTTTTCGCGTTATCTAAACCTGGACAGCTGTACGTATGAAATATGCGTGTGTGCATTCAGTACGGGATTAGTCAGGATCCCCGCTATCACTGCAGGACACATGCCGGAGGATTGGACGCGATAAGCTGTACTGAGCGCGTCTTCCGCACTGGAACTTACAAGACAACTTACAAATTGCTGCCAAACAAAAAATAATCTTAACCATTGAAAAATCAATAATAATAATAGTGACAATGACTTGAAATTAAAAAAGCATAATGAACAAATAAGGTGTTGTGCAATACTAGTTTTGACAGTGCTGATTTTCATACTTAGGAAAATGAGAATCATTGTGAGAAGTCTATAACTTTGTAATAAATTTCTGGTGCTAAATGACGCTACAACATTCTAATCAGGATCGGAGACTTTTTTACCTCCGCCAAGGAGGTTATGTTTTTGCCGGTGTTGGTTTGTTTGTCTGTCTGTCTATTTGTGTACAAGATAACTCAAAAAGTAATGAACGGATATCTCTGAAATTTTGTGGGTGGGTTGCTATTACATCAGGGATGGACGCTATTGATTTTGACCACAATCGGTCAAACAATATGGCCGCCACAGCAACCATCTCAAAATCCCATGTTGCAGATACCTTAAATTTCTTATGAGCCCTGTTCACTCAGCAAGATTTCCACTGTGCTGCCCTGTTGGATTTTTGCGCTCTCGGAGTTCTTCTAGTTAAAACAACGTCAAGTTTCAGACTGAACAGTGCAAAATTGCTGCTGTTAAGTGACCATCTCATAATGAATCATTAGTAAAATTCACCTTCCCTGGCTTTCTGGTTAGTATTTTGGAGACTTAACATCTTGTAGGACCAGCTGTTTAGTGTGATTCAGACCATAACATACATAACATAAACATATTTATGACTGCTGATTATGCAAAGCAATGTCCTTAAGTGCAAACATGCATCTTTATGGTCTGCCAGATGTGACATGATGTTTGATGAGTAAAACCTGCTATTTTTGTGATGTTGATGTAGTAAATTGCATTAAAAAAAGGTTAATGGAGACTGAAGGCTAATTCTGGCAGTCGCTCATTATTCGTTGTCACCTGATCAGAGTGCACGTGTCCACCAGTGGCAGCTGGTGAACTGGCGACAGGGGAGGCTCAAACCCATACCTTGAAAATAATGATTGGTCATGACCTGTTTTTAATCATTCATTTAAATTACCATTACTGAAACTCCGAAAACTCTCAACATTGTCAGGTGTGGTCAGGTCCTTGTGCATGGAGGTTTGTCAGTTTCATGTGAGATCATGACTCCGGACTTCTCACGCTTTTCTTTCCTCAGGGGTTGGAAGCAATGCATGTGTTCCATGATCGTTTAAACTGTTTTAAATGAAATAAGATCATTGGAAGCAATGAAATTGCATAAAGATATTTCAAATGATCTTATTTCATTTAAAACAGTTTAAACGATAATGAAACACATGCATTGCTTCCAACCCCTGAGTAAAGAAAAGCTTGAGAAGTCCGGAGTCATGATCGCATGTGAAACTGATAAACCTCCATGCACAAGGACTTCAGTTCCGTGCGAGAATCTCTTACATATGCGTTGATTGAATAAGTGCTGACTACAGCAGGGGAACGTAAATATACGACTAAAACAAATGCCGAATGCGTGAGAGTTGACAGGTGTGTGTTATTAATGAAAACTGGCCACACCTGATAATGTTGAGAGTTTTCTGAACTTTTGTAATGGTAATTTAAAGGAATGTTTGAAAACAGGTCATGACCAATCATTAATTTTAAGGGATGGTTTGCGCCTCCCCTATCGTCAGTTCACCAGCCGCCACTGGTCTGCATGTACAGCTGTGTATGTTCAGGGGGAATGCACCACTGCAGTTAGATCTGCATTGTAAATGTGTAGACCAGCTGTGTGTGCTTCCATCTGCATTGTAGATGTACAGCAGATATTAAATAAATTGCTCTCGGTGCAATACACTCCCTCAGCAAGCCTCACAGGTGGGCGTGGCCGAACTTTGACCTAAAAAAAATGAGGTCACAATTGAACCTATGACCGTGACATCATATAGGCTTCTGGATACACCCAAGTATGCATGACCTGTTTAAATTTGAGGTCTGTCCCTACTACGGTTCAGCAGCTCGAGGGGTGAACAATCCATGACAAGACAGACGGACGGACAGACAAATGGCAGAGGGGACGACGATACCCCATCAGCAAGAATCGCTGAGGGGGTAAAAAGCACAACATACACCGAGATGGCAGGTTCTATGAAATTTAAAAACATGGTTTTTCCATCTTTAATATGAACCCCCCACCCCCCTCGAGACACACACACGCACACGCAAGCACACACGCACACGGCATAACTGGTTTGATTCCCAGTGAATCTGAGCCAACAGCATTTGGCAGTTCTTTGTCATTTCCTTGGTTAGAGAGTCTTTATTTCACTGCATTATATAAAGTGTTTATGCGATGAGAATTAACCATGTGAGATTCATGCCGCCATCAGAGGCTGCAGTTTCATTTGTGCGTCAGCTGCAATTCCTGCACAGTTTAAACTCCGCGTATGCAAATGCCCTCAAATTAAAAGAACATGAACTTCTTATTCTTTGTTTTCAATTCTAATGCACTGAAGTACGGAGCCAAAAGAAACTGAGTTTTCTCAGTGCTTATGCACCGCACGGAAGGAAAGGGTCACAGACAATCCTGTTCCCTGTAACAGGCCTCGCGTAACCGAAGGGTTAACCAGAAGACAAACATGCGTAACACTTGACCTGTGTCCATGGCAACACTCTAGCTAATCTTTGGGCATGCAGAACATGCATTGGTCGGTTAGACTCTCATTTCTTCAATAAATCAATTCATGTGAAAGTACAAAATAGCCTTTAAATGAGCCATTTTCCTAATTGACAGGCTATGCTGTCCAATTAAAAATGAATCTGTGGGTTTTTAAAGGGTTACGGTGCTTGTCTGGCCGTCATGGAGACTGGTGGCCGGGGCCCCTGTTTGGTCCCTTGAGCGAGGTCCCTGCATGCCTAAATCAATTGAAAGTCACTTTGGATAAAAGCATCTGCCGAGTAACACAGTTATTCTGACTGTGGTTACATTTCCTGCCCACATCGTGAACGATCTCCTTTGCTGAGACCTGAGTTCTGGCGCACAAGCTGAGGTGGAGAATAGTTTATGGACCTGCTTGACTGCAGCGCCGTCAAAATTCAAACTATCTGCTGAACCATTAAACGCTTCTACGCATCTATTCTCTTATCTGAATCCACTCAGCTGCTGCCTGCTTTGCTATATTTCTGTGAGTATTTTGGCAGTTTGTGAGAACAGTCCTGCACTGGAGAGGTTTTTAAATGGGGGTTTCCCCAGTGGAGCCTTTGTTGCGGGTTCTCATGAAGTGGCAGAGCTTGAAACATCTCCCACGATGCATCTGTTCTGATGACCTGCGAGCTCCGCTGCTGTCATTAGCCTGCTCGACGCTGCCTCTAATTCTGACAGAGGAAAAACATTGCCCTCTCAGCAGTGTTCCGCCGCCATTTTGTTTCAAACCACTCCAGTTACTTAGGCAGTGGAGAAAGCAAAGCTCATGGGATGGAACAGTCATTACCGTCTCACGATTTTCTCTGCGTCGAGCGAGAAAACACCCTAATTTTACCGCTATTAAACAAATGACCTCGTTAAAGTTTCACAATTCCCATTATGAAACCCTCCCAACGAACTCCATCTAGGACTACTTAATGTTTACAGCGAGTGCCGGCACAAAATGTGATTTAGTTTTGTTTTCCCCTCCCCCTTTTGTTTTATGTGTAGGTCTCTGTGTTTGTGTCTTAGAGCATTTGCAGCTGCTTGTGTTGTAGTTATATAATCTGGAGGCTCTGTTTATGCGCAGGATTGGTTGGATTCTATGTTCATAGAAGTCTCTGGAAGCCTTCATTAATTCTATATATGAAACACCATCCTCCAATCCCTTGAGTCTCTGCCTGCCTCCCTCGACTCAACATCGCTGAATTTATCCAATCGCATCCCCTCTCTTGTGGCTTCTCGAGCTAATTAACCAATGGTATGGCCTCTCTCCTGTGGCTGGACAGGCTAATTAGCCAATCGTATGGGCCTCTCCCCAGTGAAAATGCATGCCGTGTTCCTGTAAACAGCTGAGTGCAGTAACCTAAATTACTCAATGACAAGGGAACACCAGAGGGAGCTGAGGTGGGCCTGTGAATGCGTGTTACCGCATTAGTCCAGGCCTGCCATTATTATTGTGTCATTTTACTCCCCACCTCCTACCTTTTTCTGCTTGTTTATATGGTTAAATTATGTTTTTAATGAAAAAAAGTACATGTATAGTACAGTTCAATTTGAAATCCTGGGTGCGGTTGTTGCAGCTGTGACTCTGGTTCACCTACAGTCACTTTGATTGTATCCATCCTTGTCTCCTGGGTCCCTGTCGTTCGATTTAGGTCCGCCATGTTTAATGACATTCCGACCAGTTAAATGCACCCTGGAGAATCCCAGTATGAGGAGGAATTTTTGGAATGTTTGACGTATGGAAGACCATCCTTTGTAACCTGTGCCTTTTAACTGATGCTCGCAAAAGCAAAGATTTTCTGCTCGCCCAAAATATTCTTGATTCCTCAGTCCTTGTGTCCTTCCCTTTACTCACATCCTCAATAGACAATAGACAAACAAAGTGAAGAGCCATAAGCATTTGGTCAGGTTGTCCAGACATAATGATCTCGGTCTCATTTTCATTAACATTTAGAAAGATCAACACCATCCAGGTTTTGATATCTTTTAAGCAATTCAGCAAAGACTGCGTAGACTCATTAATTTTTGTTTATTGTTGGTAGATAAACTTGTATATCATCAGCATAACAATGATAAGGAATACTATGTTTCTTAAAAATTGACTCAAATGGCGGCCCATGCAAAGAGAAGAGCATTGGGCCCAAAATAGAGCCTTGAGGGACGCCACAAGTAAGTGGGGCCCAAGTCAAAGAATATTTTCATAGGTGAACTCAGAGGGTCCTATTTGTCAAGTATTACTCAAACCATATGAGGGCAGTACATTTGACACTTATGCACTGTTCAAGCTGTGATAAAAGGATCCTGTGATCCACAATGTCAAAGGCACGGTCTAAATGGACTAGAATAGCACCAAAGAACATCTCATTCCGAAATCACAGGCATTAATATTGACCTGGTCCCCAACTTTTGCTACAATAACAGCCTCTGCTCTTCTGGGACGGCTTCCGCTTGTTGTTAGAACACTGCTGCCGAGAGTCTGCACCTATTCCAGCCCAATGAGACTTACTGAGATCCTGCAGTGATGTTGAGTGAATGGGTTTGGCTCAAAGTCAGATTTTCAGTTGATCCCGACAAACCATCGCACGGACGTCGCTCTCTGCACAAGGGAATTGCTCCTTTGGAACTGGAAAAAAAAACCTTCCCCAGACTGTTGGAAGTGCAGAATCAGTTCGACTGCTATTGTTTGCTATAGTGTCACTGGAACTGAAAGGCCCAGATCAGACTATGAAAAACAGCCCTAGACAAAGGCGTGTCCTCATAGTTTTGGTTGTGTAGCATTTAAGAGCAGAAATGCACCACTGCCACAGATTCCAGGGTAATAATTTCCTCATCCTTCCCGGTTCATAGATACTGGCATTTCCAATTTGGGTGCGAGCGCGCTGTTTGGATGCTGTCTCTGCCGCGACTGATGATTTTCTCTCCTTTGATATCAGCGTCTTTTCACGCTTTGTTATACGCGCCGCTGCTTCGGTTCTCACCTTCCGACATGACGCCACGCGGATACACCTCACTTCATTAGACGCAGCGCGCTCAATGTCCCGCAGACGCAAAAAAAAAAGAGCGATCAGCCGGCGGCCTGCTTTCCGTCTCACAAGTGGAGAGATGAAACGCAGGGAGTATTTGCTGCGATCGGCTGAACCGCGGGAGCCGCACATCTGTTTCATGAGCGCAGATGCACTTTGGCTGGTTGAGTTTAACATGACGACGCACTCATGTCCATTTCATGAGTAACACAAAGTTTAATGACATTCACAGCAGCATTTTGTGTAGTAAGACATTCAAAGGATTGCTGTGTGAGTTGTGTGTAGAGACCCACTAATTAGAAAATTGTGGGGGTTGCGCCTGGTGAGACAAACAAGAATGTTTTGTAAGTTGTTTGTATCGAGTCACATGCAGGAACATGTAAGTTGCTTGTAGTAGGACAAAGGAACACTGTATAACTTGTGTGTAATTACAAACACAAACACACACACTGGTACGTTTGTTTGAGCTCTGTCTAATGAGACACACACAAATGCTGTGTAAGTTGTACGTAGAAATTATAAGAGAAACTGGAGAGTTGTGGTTGTGAGTAAAAAAACAAGAGCGTTCTGAGAGTTGTGTTGATGCACATTCAATAATGATTGTGCATGTTCATGTAAATTAGAGCGGCATATAACGATGTGCTTATATAAGCAACATATTGTATACAGTACCCCACATATTCTTTGGCTCACCCTGCCTTGAACTCTGCAGTAGCCAGTACAGCACATTTCCTCTCAGCTACATATCTCCTGAATGCCTTATATATTTATATGGACATGCACTTACTCATTCATGCGAAAAAGTCTTCATGCCGGAGGGCATTACTGGTTACTGTGAATTTTACACGGAGTTTCAAAAGTCAAAAGTTCAGAATCACTCGTCATTCAAGCATCCCTTGCGATTATATTTAACGGAAGCGTTTTTTGATTGTAAATGATTGTGAAATGAACACCAGAGATGATTTTTACGACAGTTCATTTAATGCTTCAAGTTGTTGATAGCAGAGAAGTTTTTAAATGATTAATAACGCAAAGTTTTGAGCGGGAGTGTAAATCTCACTCGGTGCCGCGGGATGCCCGGCATCTCTTCTCCGACCCGCTGATTTCGGGAAAAACGAAGTCACGAGATTAGGGTGCTTCTGAGAGGCGTGACGCCAACCGCGGATTCGCTGAACCAAACAGCCGCGCGAGGTGCGTATCTCAGAGTCGGCTTGCAGAGAACATACTCCACTCCTTCTGGCTTTTCGATAACGAGCGACCGGTTCTCGTTCAGCGCCAAAAATTACCGCCTGAAGCCTCCTCGGGATGGGAAAACCGTCGAGTGTTTTCCCGGCGGTGGACTGCCACCGCATTGGAAAGAGAGACTTGCAGAGGAAAGCGATATTACATCTGTGCACGCTGATTTACAGCAGAAAACCCTCCTAAATGTTGCTTCCTTCTGCCTCCAGTTCACTGGGGAGCTGTGTGGGACCGGAGCGATTCCGCTCTAGGCACGTGCTCAGGGTCATAAAAGCCTGCCACACTTCCTGTAATGGTACGACACTAACATGATTACAAATTGATTATTTCGCTCATGGTATTTCCTTTATACATGCTTACATTGTAAAATATTGTATATTGTATATATACAGTAATTCATCTTGTTACAGTATATGGTCTTTTAGTGCGGATCTATACAATTTAAGCTTAATATATGACAATTTTACACAGACAAAATACATTTATCTACATTAGTTATTGTAGAACTACATTATGCTATTTGTATGCCTGTATAAAATACATATGCACAGTATAAGTGGCAGTATATATGTAACAGAGCATTCGGGGAAAACTCAAATAGTATGTAAACACTCTACATTGGCTATTTAACTCATCATCGAATATACTTGTTTAGTATACATCTATACAATTTAAGCTTAATATATGACAACTTTACACAAACTTACGCAACATATATCTACGTAGGTACTATATAACCACATTATCATTGTATGCCCCCACAAATGTATATGCGTAGTATAAGCAACAGTATATATCCAATTATTCAATAAAAACTTAAATAATGTGTATGTATTGTATGCTGTTTATATGGCATTATTGTTTCATACTGTTCACATTGTTGTGAGTGAAACGGTCTTTCAAATGGAAACCTTCTTAATACTCTTCCTGAAGCTGACCAGAAATTCCAATGCATGAAGATAAAATTCACAATTGTCATAAACTGAAAAATGTTCCAACTTTTATTTTTGTTATGAGTTAAACATTCAAGTGTCACCGATCCAGCTGATGGATTTATGAATGACCCAACGCGTTAGCAATCTCTTATAAGGTTTTTTTTTTTCTAAATTTTCCGATAAATCTTCAATTTTCTGATTTCACAGGACATCTGGAATTAGTTAGAACTATGAGATGTGTTACCGTAGACGTTTGAGAGACGGACAGGAAGCGGATGTTCTGGTTTCCTTGCTAGAGTTCCTGTTTTTGAAGCTGCAAGGTAGAGCCGGTGGCAGTGTTTGCAGGCGCAGGCTATTCTGGTCTCAGTCGCCCAGAGAAGCTTTTTGCTCCATTTAACAATGTAATTGTATTAATTACGGGGCAGAATGCGCACAGGTGGCTGTGGGTGGGATCTGTCGGGGGGAACTTCGCCGCTCAGACTGTGAACATTCTGTCTGCGTTTCTGAACGGTCGATCAAACGGTGTAATGAAGGATGACTGAGGCGGCTACTTCAGTGTCACAGACCTGGGTCCCAGGCAGCCCGAGAGCGACAGACATCCCCGCTCAGAGCTACAGACTTCATCCAGGGTCACCTCAGGTGTTTTAGCCAAAACGCTCATTGAAATGAACTGCAGCAACACATCGCAAATCTTCATGTTATTGTGTTTTTATTTTTTTTTGTTATCCTTTATTTAATCGGGGACGTCCTTGGTTAAATAAAGGGAAGTTATTTTATTGTGCATGACCACACAGTGGGCAATGGCTAATAATGGCACTTGTGATTGCCGGACCAATTACTGAGCAAAAAAACAAAAAACGTTGAAATAATAGGAATTTCACTCATGGTGCAACTTTAACCCTGATAACAATGTTAAATATTTTATTCCCACTTTCTTCTTGATCCACAAAACTTGTGCAGATGTGTGGTCAACGATGGGTAATGATAACAAATAGCATTCAAAAAGCCATTTTTACGTGATTTGAAACTCCTGAATTATTTTATGACTGACGACCAGTAGATGCATGGTTCTGTGTACGCTATGCCACGGCACAACAGAATCCCATTAGGCCGTCATCCATTTTGTGCGCTTTTACTGCCGTGCCTCTAATCATCTCTGTCTTCATACCATGAGTATATTACAGCCCTCTGTCATAGCACTTAAAGCTCAGGAGCTGTTAGCTGCAAGATCCAAACCCAGCTTTCAGACGTAAAAACAAACAGCAGTTGAGAACAGCGCAGCGACGCGACGTAAGAAGGGTTAACAATGGAGTGCTTGGCCGGCTCCGCAGTGCGGGGGATGGGAGGCTGGAGCGTATCCCAGCATGCAATGGGTGAGAGCCAGGAATACACACTACACTTTGCCAACCCATTGCGGGCCACACACATCATTCAGTCACGCGCCATTTCCTACGAGATTTTGAATCTCCAGGCTTTGGACTGTGGGAGCAGAGAAGTCGCTGGAGAAAACCCACATGAGCTTTGCACGGAAAAGGCTCGAGGCAGGATCTGAACCCACGATCTTCTTGCTGTGAGGCGACAGTGCTGCCCTTCACGCCACCATGCCACCCAGCTACCAAAACGCTTCGTAATAACACCGTTTAGCGTCCTGCTTATGGGCGCAGTAGTCTCCATAACTCCGATTCTTCTCGGCCTAGTATAATTTCTTCATGCTGCGCTGCTGGAATTTACGCTAAAATACCCTTCGGCTGAAGCCTGTGTCCACTCCACTGCTCTCGCCCACAGTCCGAGTCCGTCTTACATGGTGCTACTTGAAAATTACAGTTGAAACAGCCTTACACTGCTAACGGGGAGGTAGCGCTAATAGACCTTGCACAGGCCACATACATTAACACTGCCGTTAGTGTTAGTGTGGTGTCGCCAGGGAACCAAACGCTTAGGAGGCAACTGTGGACCTGTGGGAGGCCGGAATGGTGGGGACACGAGGTACATTTGCATGGCTTTGCTTAGATTTGGGTCGCGCAGCGTGGAGATATTCGATCAGAGCCTGCGGACATGAGCCAAGCAGGGTAGCTGATTTGAGCCTCTCACCGTCTCTCTCAACTGTTCTCGCTGGCATTTCTCCTGGAGCGTCCTGAAAATGGAGAGACCTTCTCAATGGACACCCCCTGATGCGCTAATTCTACATACTGTGTAGATATAATTCTACTAAAATAGTAGCATGCATCTATTAATAGCTGACTGTAGCGTAGAGCTAGCCTTGATAGTGCACACTTCATACCGCTATGGAAGGGTAAGCACCAATCACAGGGACTCCATCATTGTTTGGGGGTGGAGCTAAAACTCTGTAAAGCTGTGGAGGGGTGAAGTTCTGTGTTTAACTCTTTCAAACCTCCATCAGTGAGAGGAGGGTGACTGAAGATTTCCAGATCAGAGTCAGACGGAGGCCTAAACTCACAGCTGAGCTCTCCCCCACTCTGAACTCCTCTTCTGATTGGACAAAGAGGGGCAGAAGTGGGTTAATGCAATTGGATCTGCCGGAACAGGCCTGGATACGCGCAGTTAAGGCTTGCCTCTGACCTGTCCTGCTGTTGTCCATTTACTTTACCCTCTCTTCAGCAAAAATAAAAATTCACCTCTGTGTGGAAAAAAAAAAAACTAAACAAAAAACATTTTGTTTTACCCCCCCCCTTTTATTTATGTATTCATTAATTTATTTCCCGGTAAAGTGCAGGGAGACAGTTTGAAGCCGCGCTCCATGGTATGCACTGCGAGCATCATTCCTCCTGTCAATCTCAGGCCCCAGCGGAGCTCATTAGCTTACTGCTAACCGCCTCTCCGCTCTCTCTCTCTCTCTCTCTCTCTCGTCTCATGACCCTCATACGGCAGGTCTCACTCGTTACATGCACGCTGCTCGGGATGCGCTAACTATAGCGTCCTCTCCCTGGCCTACCGTGAGGTCACAGATCGTACATGCACTCGCGCGAACGACATCGGACGTGCCGCTCCTTAGCCATGCGCGCTAACCTGCACAAGTCTCGTAGCGCCTGACGTGTTTCTCAGGAGCTGTTATCTTTGTGTTTATAGACAGGCGAACCCCAGCACCCTCGCTAAAAAAAACAGACATGTAAAACCTATCAGTTATTCAATTTCGATTGGTTTGCCTGGCCCGCAAAACAGTCCGCCGCCTTTGTCGTTTCCCTGGCAGCCTGAAACACAGACCACTCTATTGTGGAACCACTCAAAATGGATTTCATTTCACGTTGTCATTTTGTCAAGGAATGGACTGGACATCGATGTGGAAAACAAAGTGAGAAAATTGGTCTCAAAGGCTGCGCGCATTTTTTTTTAAGTTAATGGCTTTTTTTTTTCCTTTTGGCTTTTTAAATTGAAATGTAGTTTTCAGGATCAAACTCTGTGACATGTTTCACAGCGCGTCTTGTGCACTGTTTGCAGAGAACAGATAAGTCATTTTTAGTTCCCAGCAGCAGACCCAATGTGTGCCTAAATTGCCCATGAAGATTGACCCATGAAGGAAGACAAAAGCTGGTGTTGCAGATTGTAAAGTGCTGCATGAATGTACTGTAGCCAGCAAATTGTTGGTCATTTACTGTCTACTGCAAGATCATTATAGTAACTATTAAACAATTACCATTTAACAACTTCTACTACTATAAATTTTCCTCAGATACTATTTGCCTCTATTGTTATTACTGCTTTATTACTACCGTATTACCACTCTATTACTACTCTAACTACAACTGCTGCTGAAATTACCACTACTATTATTATTGCTGTTACTACTACTACTACTACTAATACTAATGATAAAAATAAAAATAATAATAGTAATAATAATAGCATGCTTGTATTTGGTGTGCGAAAAGACAAGATGAATCAATGCTGCGATTGGTACACAAACAATATCAAAACTGAAGTATTTAATTTCTCTTTCTTGAGAAATTAGCCTGAATAATTTCTGCGTTTAGTACTCATTACTCTGTAATTGTAACTGATACATTGTGGAAAAGTACATAGACAGGGCAATTATGCTACATTTCTGTGATGAACAACTATTCAATAATAACCTCTAATGGTATTTTAATTGGAATATTAATTTAGCATTTTCCTTTTACGGGAAGCCATAGGCCTGACAAGCATATCGGCTCATGTTGATAAGTCTCTATTGACTTTTTGGTGGATTTCCATTTCACTGCTGGGAAAAATAATGTTTCCTGAGATTAGAACAAAAGAATAATTAGCTTAGCCAGTCCTGTGAACAATACCGTGAGATATAGCATACGGCTAACTAGCATTTGTCCTTATGTTTTATTTTAGTGGGATTCTTTCTCCACACTGCAGTGAAGAATACACAAATGAATGATACAGTGGGGAATTATTATAATAATTCAGTTTCATTTCAACATGAGTAATGGTTTACTACTATTTTCTTCTGTGGTGTGACAGCAGATTGTTTGCAAAACAACTTGAGCAAAAATACATCAAAGTTGGCCGTAAATACGGGGATATTTTTTATATCCTTTGCTTTTTCGGTGAGTCACAGTATCTCGCGCGTGAGTCACTGGGAGATTGGGTTGCCAGGGATGAAAGCTTCGGTATCCTGCTCTGAAACTTTGCCGTCTTATCTTCTACCTCATTAAAAGCATGTCTGAAAGGACTGCCTAATTACTCCTTAAATTATACTTGGCAGTTGAGTTAAACTGCGCAGTGACATAGTTGCTTATCTTTGACAAGCCCCTTCATGTATTGTGCGTTTGACGGTTGAAAGTTCTGAGGTTATGCTGACTGCGTGTATCATCAGCTGTCATAAACGCACTGTGCAGTGGTCTCTTTCTCTCTCTCTCTCTCTCTCTCTCACACACACACACACACACACATCAGAGTTAGAGTTTGCGTGTGGAGGTTGGGACATTGTCAGGACATTGTAATGGGACCTGTTGACCACAGAATGTTGCAAAAAGACAAATGAGTAATATGTGGGTGCATAACGCCAAAGAGCCACATAGAAGATAAAGTCAGTGACTTACTGTAAATGAACACCAATGACGCAGGTGATTTCAACAAAGATGGTGAATGTCACAAATATCAGAAGACTAAGTAGGGGGCGCTGCTTGTCTTGTCTTGCTTGTCTTCCTGGTGCGGCAGGAAATTAGAAATTTCATTAAAAGTACATAGCTATGCCAGACCAATCAACAGACAGCAGTGACTCTTGTGTTCTTCATCGCTGTTTGAATTTGCGCTCCCTAAACTGCTTCTTTTTGAATAACAACTGCAAAAGTGACTAAAAAGGTCCATGATCTATGAAATGTGAAGTTCATGCGTTAACCATGTACATGCACATATTTACAACCATAGCTTAATAAAAATAATAATAATAATAATAATAATAATGTACCACTAGGATAATGCTCGGAAAAATATGAACAACAGGTCTTTTTACTAAGAATTTTAATCTCACGTATAGGTTAAAAACACTGATTTCTATTTTCTTTTTTTTTCTGCAAGAAAGACGTTTTGCCAGTGAGGCGAGGTGATTTTGACCCGTTTTTAGATTTGCCAATGGGATGAACATTTTAGTTGTCAAACGCAACTTAAAATACTCTAACATTCTCTAATTGAGAGAATAATTTGAAAGGTATATCTTATTATGAGATTAATTGATTTGTTGAGACAGACACTTTTTGCAGCGTGGGAAGAAAACGTGACATCACATTTTGCTGTTTTAATTTTCCGCTTCGACAAATCCCTTGAGACGTCTTTGGTTCTGCGTTTTGCTTTGCGGGTTAAACGTGTGCCCCGAGGACGCTGAGAGGCGAACAGCGTAAAAAACGCGCATATCTGTGTGGTCATGTGTGATGTCACGCGTAAGCCCGGCCCTCTCTCCCCTAAGCCACAGACTCGTCATATGAATTTTAATTTAATGTTGCGCGTATGGACACATTATGATTAATTAATCACATTGTGCGTCTTGTTAGTGCGTTTCGTGCATGTGGAAAGTGCCCTCTGTGTTCAGTTCTGTTCAGCGTCTGTAGTGCCCAAGGGGCCTCGCTACAAACAATACAGCCCTTTACCAGCTGATTTATATCTGGGAATAAAAATATATATAAAAATAAACGTCTGTCGCACCATCTGTGTGCCGAACTGTATGCTGAACGAGTCTGTTTTATTAATGTGCTTGATTGTCTTATTTTAATTATTGTAGTTAAAAAAAAAAAAACAACTTAGAGCACATCTGAAACATTGGTGATGGATTTTGATTCATGTGATGTAATATATCTTGCACAGTTTGTTCTCATTTTATTTAAAATATTCAAACAATTTGGAGAACAATGTTTGGTGCTTAATTAGTGTTTTCAGTGTCAACTAAATTCTTAATGTGGATGTTCTTAATAATGGAGCCTGTTTGCGTTCCATCTGTGCATTGATCGTACGATTGAGATTAGCATGATGTTCATTGGAAAATATTCCCGCTAACTTGAAACCACTGTGAGTGCTCTCTCGTGGGGCATTCATAAGTTCTCAGCTGAGGAACGTTTTGGCTGTGCCTCCTTAGTTGTCTCCTACACCCTGGGTGAATCAGAATTCTAAAAAAAAGAGCAAGGAATCTTCCTTCATATTTGTCATGAACTGGAAATAGTTTGGCTGGTAGCCACGACAAAAAGCCTCTGAATTATCTATTTCATGCAGGAAAGGAGCCAATTAGCTCCTTAGTTTCTTCTTTACAGCAAGGAAATGCAGGATAAACCTAGAAAGAAAGGAGTCATCGATTGGATGTGTGGTTTATTGTAGTTTTCTTGTCGGGTCTGTCATGTCATTCTCAATCACCGTTGAGCTTATGACGCACTGAAGGAAAGGACTTCAGGAAGGCTGCATTCCAATTGTCTGGTCCTCTCCTCGTGACCTCTCTACCTCCCCTCCCTTCCTACTTGGCAGTATGAGCTTGAGGATGGGAGGAGAGGAGTGAAGGAGATGAGGGAGGAGACAGGTGAAATGACAAATGGGACAGTTATGTGTCCTCCGCTGTAATACATATTCAGCATACTCAAATGATGGGGTGGCTCAATTGCAGCTTCCGCTGCTTCAGTCACCCAGGCAACCAGCCACACCCCCCGTATCATGTCATGTCAAATCGCAAAATGCCGAATAAAAAAAAAAAAAAATGCCCTATGCGAACAACAGTGTTGAGAGAAGCCATCTTTAACTAACAAGGAACAAACAAAGGATAGGTAGCTTAAATAATTAAGCATAGCCCTGAACTTTTTTATTTATTTACTTATCTATTTCATTAATTCTGTCCTCAGCCATTGCATCAGCTTCCTGGAGTTCGAATTCATAAAGGGCTTCGGTGGGCTGGGATTTGAAGTCATGTGGGAGTGAATAGGGTGATTTCTGGCAAATATGCGAAAATACCATCTGAAAGGATGGTGTCATTTTCACTGAGCCGGAATTGGCCCCATTCTGCCCTGTAACTTTCCCGCGAGCCGTATGATGTCTTTTGTCAAGGTCATGTGATGTCTTCTATCAAGGCCATGTGATGTCATCTATCAAGGTCATGTGATGTCTTCTATTAAGGTCATGTGATGTCTTCTATCAAGGCCATGTGATGTCTTCTATCAAGGTCATGTGATGTCTTCTGTCAAAGTCATGTGATGTCTTCTATCAAGGCCATATGATGTCTTCTATCAAGATCATGTGATGTCTTCTGTCAAGATCATGTGATGTCTTCTGTCAAGGTCATGTGATGTCTTCTGTCAAGGGCATGTGATGTCTTCTATTAAGGCCATGCGATGTCTTCTATTAAGGTCATGTGATGTCTTCTATCAAGGCCATGTGATGTCTTCTATCAAGGCCATGTGATGTCTTCTGTCAAGGTCATGTGATGTCTTCTATCAAGGTCATGTGATGTCTTCTATTAAGGCCATGCGATGTCTTCTATTAAGGTCATGTGATGTCTTCTATCAAGGCCATGTGATGTCTTCTATCAAGGCCATGTGATGTCTTCTGTCAAGGTCAAAAGCAAAATGATGCCTTTGTAAGAGAACTGGGATGCACCTCTGTTTGTCCTGGACTGAATTAATATGGTGTAATTTACACTTGATATAGGATTATGCCAGGGGTAGGGAACCTTCTCCAGAAAGAGCCACTGTGGGTGCAGCCTTTCATACCAACCAGGCTGCTACACACCTGATTCTACTAATCAAGGCCCTTAACAAACATTCCAGCGGTTGATTGTAGTAGAATCAGGTGTGTAGCAGCTTGGTTGGTATGAAAGCCTGCACCCACAGTGGCTCTTTCTGGAGAAGGTTCCCTACCCCTGAATTATGATATTGAAGCGTTCGCTGTCTTTTTCACTGACACATTGTGTGGTTAGCAGGCTCTATAAACCCTGCTTTGTCGCTGTGTTGACAGGAAATTGTGCGTATTGAGTGTCTGGTGTCATATGGACCACACTGCTCTTCGATACCGGTTAGACCCTGAGAATCGCTGCTGTTGCTGAGATTATTATAAGCGGACTGATTGCTGGCCTTCGATGTCACATTTAGCGTGCTCCGAGAGGCTCTTGCTTTACGAGAGTGTATTTGAATTGGCACAAGGGTTTAACTGTGCGGTTAATCTCGACTCTTGTTCGACCGTGTGAAAGGGCAGCTCTCCTGTCAGGGCGCTTCCTCGCAATGTTCATTCTGAAGGATGTGAAGACTCTCGCCGGGCATCGTAAGCGTGGATAACCTTCCCTCTAAACCGGGTTGCTGGTTTACGGTGCCTTTAACGCCACCGGCTAACTGTGTCATCACCTCGCTGTCATCACCTCGTCATCCTTCGGGGCGCCGTCAAAGCGTCTGTTTCTCGGCGCAGTAAAACGCGGAGACAGGAAACACAAAACGGGGATTAACCGAGAGCGCTGTGTCCGCGAGGGGACGATCAGGGAGAGATCGGTCACGGAGAAGGACAGGAACAGAAGCGACCGCTTTCCGCAGAATTTACTGCTGCTGCTTTAAACCAGAGGGGAGGTCAATACCGCTTGCAGAAATTGATTGAAATGGATATTCCTGTAAAAAGTATTGATGCATCGCTCCTTTCCGGGACTTTCTTCCCAAGATAGCGCATGTCCCCAAAACACCCTGACCTCCCCCCCCCTTGTCTAAAGTTCAGTAAATAGGTCAGACTCCTGTTATAAACGCATTACTGAAAGAGAACAGTCACGGTCTGCTGTGCGTGTTAATTTGAATTGATGTCAGCCGTTTTCCCAAAGCCTATTCTATGAACAAACGATTAGGATTGTATGCATTTGAAGACCTCAAAGGAGAAACGATCAGAGTCCAAATCTAGCATTTTTGTAGTTTATTTTATATATTACCATATATGACCATTTAGTAGCCCCAGCGTTTATTTCGCAAAATCGACTTAGACCCCAGGCGTTTATAAGAACCAGGTGGGTATTTGCTACAGGCCATTATTTATTTTTGCACCGACCTGCACCAGGCCAGTTTGGCTTTTCTACATAGTTATAAACTGACTTAATTTAACCGTTAAATTAATGCATTGTCTCCTTGTCATTTTAACTCTAAGTGGAGTCCTGCGCACATTCCACCGTGGTTTACACTGAACATGCACTGAACTCCGTAGTAAACTTATTGGAAAATTACAGTTAAAATAACTGACTAAAAGGTGCCAGTTAAATTACCTGGCAAAAAGGGCTTCAGTTTATTCGTTTATTATTAACAGTGTATTCGCGGAAACTGAAACTGGCGCGGTTTCATTTACATACCGATACTTTAGTTTTGAGACTTCTACATTGATCCCAGTTGGGGCAACACGCAGTATCATCCTGTTATACATTGTGTCAGGGCAAAGACGGATAAAATGAAGACAACAAGCAGGTATAAACACTTCAGAATGAAGTTGTTCCGATCGTAATACACAAAGCATACATATAATTTCACACATGCATCTAACAACTAGTTTCTTCCAGGTATAGACCTGAGTCGGACTCACAGGCACAGCTGAATGCGAAGGCTTTTTCTTTGAACGAAATGAAAACGTAGGTAACTGAGCGATAATATAAAGGGTAAGGCAATCGTAGAGCTTATTCTTTAGCTTTGCCAAATAATAGAGCATAAATATTGCTGATTTACAATTCCTTACTTGTGTCCTTTTTTAAGAACGAAAAGATAAAAAAGAACACGGAAAACAAGTCCCCCACCCAAAAAAATAATAATTGTCGACACCCATGTTTACTGCTTACAAGCGTCTCATTGGACATTTATACATACACAAGAAGGCGGAGCTATTCTGCCGTGTGCGCTTTGGTCCGGCAAATGACATTGTCCACTCTAGTTTTTTAATATCTCTGTGCCAAAGACCGTCTGCTATAGCTGTCTTGCAATAGACGTGGCCTAGCTGTGGCGAATACGAGGTCAAGCTTTGTCCGCCATTGATGTGGCCAAACAAAGCCCCAGGCTATTGACGCTACACACTGCACACGGAGAAAAGTAGAGAAAATGCCGAGTAAGTGTGCCATCGTTGGCTGTTCCAACCGATCTGACCGGGAGAGGGAGAAACGATTTTACCATGTGCCTGGTATTATAAGGATTCAGGGTAAAAAAACTTTGGAGTTGTGAACACTTCGACGAGCTAAATGGTTTTCAAGCATCTCCAGGGCCGACTTGGACGTACACTAGAAGGAAATCGCGTTTGTAGTGACCACTTCATCCGTGGTTAGTTTTTTTGTGATTATATACTTGAGACAGTTTGTATTGGATTATAGTTGCAAACTGATAACAATAGGCCCATTTAAGAAAACTGTTGTTATGACCGCTCGGTCACTACCGCATGTGTGTTCACGTGTCGCGCTACTGGAAGCGCCCCAGGTTGACTTATTTGCAGTAATTCTGACTGGTATGCTTGTGTTACTTTGGTTAGCAATCAAGGTGGTAGTTTCGTCTTAATGTTACCTGATCGTAGCTGCTACAGTTGAAGCTAAGCGGAGAGGCGTTGTATCTGTCTAAGTTGGGCTGATAAGGCTGCAATTAGTGAAACGATCGTTTTGCTTATCCGGGGTCAGCCGGGAACTTTGCCGTCGTGCGTCCTTACAAAAAAATGCTATTTGATTTATCACTGGATACCATTCAATTACCATTGAGAATTTTCGTAAGGGTGGGCTAGCTCTGATGCTAAAGCTGTGTCTGGTATAACAAACCATTTCTCTGCATAGCCGTGGTGGAATTGTATCCCCTTTAAAAAATGTTTTGGCGAATTACAAGCTGAAAAATTGGAAACTGGATTTGGTTTTTATCCCGGTACGAGTTACCGATTCGCGAGCTCCACACAAGTAATGCTTTCGACCGTTTGCGTGTTTCTGCTATGAGCTCATTTAGTAACTTGCTGTTGGAATTGTTTCGTTTTGGAAGAAATGGTTATCAGGAGCTTATAGCAAAGTATCTTCCAGTAAAGTGGGTATGAAACAGTACAGCTACAACCACATGCAAGCAAGGCGAGACAGCACAATACTGTGATTTAAGCTCAGCCGAACTGTCCTCTGCCTCTATTGCTGATGTGCTTGGCCACACTAATGGCGGCGCAGGCCGTTGCAACTAGTTACTGAGGCAGTCCAGTGTTAGGTCACATGACTATTGCAAGTTACCTATTTTTTCCCCCACATCTTTACTGACATCAGATATACACACAAAGACAAACCGAAGCTTGTTTTAGCGTCTGTATTACCGCAACATGGCGGTAACACAGACGTTTATCTACAATAGGGCAAATAATCGCCCAGGCATTTAATTGAACCCCGGGCTTTTAATTGAACCGGCGTTTAATACGCAAAATGAGGTCGAACGCCTGGCGGCTTTTTGCACACAGGCGCGTATTTGCACGCGGGCGATAATTTGGTCATATACGGTATATATTATTATAATATTTTATACATTTATATTTTTTGCATATGTTTTCGGTGCTTTGTTTCTAAGGTTGTTTTGAATTTTTAAAATCATCATTTCTCCACAATGTGAAAATGTGATTCTGATCATTTTTCTGTTGTGGTCTTTATTGTGGGGGATAGAAGTAAATGTGTTTCTCCCATCATGCATCATTGAGAAAAATACTTTGGATTCAGTCAACATTTGTCTGTCCACTTTAGGATTAAAATCACTTTTTTTATTTCCAGAGTGTTCCATTTCTTGGGTGTGCCGAACTGGATCTAGACTGTTCAAATATCAGTTATTCAATCACCTCTTGCAGAGGGGACTAATCCAGTTGAATACAAAAGGTGTTACAATGATGTCTCTCTCTCTATTGACATTATTCCAAAGACCTCTGTTTGCAGTGAGATTTTAAGACAACTTCATCCAGGAACTACTTAAAAAAATATCAAATTTAACTTGGATGCTGCCAACTTAAAATTTCCTCAAGGATTGTAATTCTCGCCTGAAAGGACAGTAGTGCTGCACGTGTATTTTGACGGTGACAGTTTATTCAAAGGGTTGCACTTTATACGTGGTGCTCGCAAAATGGCCGTGCGTAACTGCGAATTAAAGCTGAAAGCTGACATTTTAACCCAGTTTTCACTGTTTATGATTCCTGCATGCTTGAACACAGAGAAAGAAGTTAGGTCTTTTTCGAAGGTGAAATATATTGATGATACATGGCGGCGGGAGGGTGGCTAGTGGTGGGTCGTGCCTGGCTGAATAAGTCTCTCACTAACACAGGTGTGAGAACCATGGGGAATGGCCGTCTGTGTATTTTAGGGCTCAGTGTGGGTGGGATGGAGAGATCGTCTGGGGACAGTCTGGGGCCCGTATCTTTCTTTCTTTCTCTCTCTCTCTCTCTCTCTCTCTCTGTATTCCGCAGAAATGCTCATGGTGTAATGAAGCGTTAATGAATCCGTAGCACACACACACACACACACACACAAACTCTCACACACATGCCCATCCAACCCACCGCAGATCACACACTTAGCGCCCTGATCTGCACATCACACCTGCAGTCCTACCACACACACCACACGTACTCCTGTACAACAAACACACACACAGTCCTCTCACAGAGCAGAGGCCCGTACCGCACACGCACATTCAAGTTTGCTCCGAAGGATGCTGTCGGCACAGCGTCTATGCTTGCACTCGTTAGCTCATTAGCTCATTAGCCTTGCTAATTACTCTTAAATGACCCAGAACTGAAGCCTCTCTCTCTCTCTCTCTCTCTCCCCCTCCCTCTCATTACAGAAGCGCCGATGTGGAGGTCCGGCCCGGGACGGCTCTGAGGACGGATTTTACAGCAGCTGCACTGCCTCTTCGTGTGCCCTCATCGCCTTTTCCAGGTCGTCCGTTTCTTCCCCGCTCTGCCACCAGGTAACAGGACACTCGCCGTGTCTGTCTCCCGAGGTCCCGCCCCCTTTGCGCCTCGTCTACCGTCTTTTAGACCCTTCCCTCTCGGCTGTGTCACGATTGCGGGGAAACAGATGGTGGAACCGCCCATTTCAAAGGATCCCTCCCCCATAGCAGACCGAGATGATGGGGCCCGTGTTGCTCTGATCCTTCCCTTTAAGTGTGTTTCACTGGCGACGAGATTATACATATTTTTACGGCTAAAAAAAAAGAAACACAGTAAAAACTCTGCGCTGTGAAATTACATCGCCTACGTAGCCTCATCCATTTGCGAACACTGCATCCGTAAGGCTGAACGCTGAACGTTTGACCTTGGATCATTGTTATTCACCGCGAGCAGTACGGTTTGACAACCTGGCTTTAAAACCTGAATTTAATATGACAGGGCTTGCATTTTGAGACAGACGATGCCCGGCGTTTGGGCTTTTGGAAAATGCAGGGGTGCGAGTGGTTGATTACAAAGCACAGGTTGTGGCGGAATGGAACGCGTTTTTAAAGAGAATTATTTGAGGGGAGAGACGGTCACAGCGGCAGTTGATTTGTGGTGAATGTTCTGGCACAAAATGGCGGCACCCAGGTGGGAGCTACACATAATGGTGGTGGTTGAAGTGAGTTGGAAAGCGCTTTGAGTAGCCACCAGCTTTTGAGAAATAGCTCAATTTCATAAATAATGTTCATATTTGAATGGATCTATCTATCTATCTATCATTCGTCAGACTGGGAATGTAAAGATGGATGTAGGGATGGATAGATAGACGGAGAAAAGGAATGGAAGGATGCCAAGAGTAGGAGAGTAAAACAAAATGGTCACAGGAATAGAAAAAGAAAAGATGCCTAGCAACCGAAGAATTAGAAAAGAAAAAACATGAAGTCACTAATTTGGTTCCAAACAATTTTCACTGAGTAATTCTAAAGTTGATGTTACAAAAAAATAAATAAAAAGTTCAAAAAATTCTGGTACTCTTAATTATGCATGACCATTTTCTAATCGTTTTAATTACCCTCATAGGCCATGCCTTCCTAGTTCTCTGCGAATAAACATTGCCCGCTAATTTCTCGATGTGTAATCATTATACGGAGCGATTTTGTTTCGGCTGGCGAGACTTAATAGGGCTCGCCTTGTATCATGTGTGTAATTACGAAATGCCGCCATCTGTTGTCCCGTGTTTCCTGCTTTCGCGTTAATCAATAATAACCCGAACCTCTCATTACTGCATTTATCGCGATCTCACCGCACTGATATCGCTGAAACTGAAAGTGTTATAAAATCATACAGAAGCAGAAAGAGCGCTGCTGCACAGTGAGAAATTCAGCTAACTTACCCATAATCCTCAGAATAAGAATCATCCAGGTTAACCCTTTCAGGATAGTGATCATAGGTATGCAACTATAGCATTCTTAATGGAAATTTCAAATATTGATTTAACAGTCACAGCTGGGGGTCTTGACCATTGATTCAGATTGCCAACAAAACATTCCAAAAAATTCACTTTTCTGTCAGAGCTGTAAAAAAAGTTCTGAAACTACTCTTCAAACAATTAAATCAGTGAAGTTTGGTTACCGCTTTGCTGTACACACAGGGACAGAGTTTTTTTTTTTATGTTCGAGGTGTGCTGGAGGGAGTCGGTGGAGACAGGTGGCTAACTGGTTACTGTGAAAACAATGAGAGCCGAATGAAATACCTGCACGCAACTTTGACGCAAAAAAAAGTTTTTCTCTTGCAAATCTCCCATCATCCAACCCTCACCCACTTCCTGTCTCCCTGCCATGCTGTAGCGCTGAGCTGCCATTTCCTCTACTCGGGGAATCGAGCGCCCGCAAACGGGAAATGATGAGAGAGAGAGAGAGAGAGAGAGAGAGAGAGATGTCAAACGATTCAGACATGCAAAATCGGGGTTTAAAATCTCTTCATTTTGCTCGAACCACCAGGTTTTGCTTTAAAACTTCATTATTAGTCCTGTGACTGTGCCACACAACAGAGAGTGTTTTACGGTTGTCCGTCTGTTTGTGTGTCCATCGCACCGTTGTCTGTGTTATATCTACTGAAAGATTGGACAAATTTTCTCCAAAACGAACATGGTAAATCTGCGCAGAGGGCAGCTGAACTGATTAAATTTTGAATTGATCAGGTCAAAGGTCAAGTGGCATATGGTCAGTTGTGGGCGGAGGCTGAAGGTCAACTTTATGGGCGTATGAAGCTGCGGCAGGCGAAGGCATAGCAACCCACTTTTCTGCGTTGAGATTTACTTGTTTATCAATAAGCAAAATTATTTATTGAAATTATTTAGCTCAGCTCCTGCTGGTTGGCTCTGGGTGAGTGCTGGTATGGGAATGATTGGGTGGGGCTTGGGGTTGCCATCATTATGGCAGGCAGCCAGCAGTCAAACCCTTGCAGAACAGTATTGGGCACTTTACCATTGCTCAAGGCTGCCTAACCTTGTTCCTGGAGATCCAAATGGTTTATCATTTTCATCACAACCCTGTTCCTGGAGATCTACCATCCTGAAGGTTTTCACTCCAACCCTAACAAAGCTCACTTCATTCAACAGCTAGAGCAGGGCTGCCCAACCCTGTTCCTGGAGATACTCCATCCAGTTGGCTAGATTAAGAGTGATTTTCCTGAAAGGCTCATTCAGGGACTTTGAGACAGGAGCTGTTCTCAGTATTCGGGGATACTAATGGAAAAGACATAATTAAATGATCAAAAGGACATCTTGCCATCTTGATGTCTTTTCATTTGGATGGGCCCTGCACTGTTCTGGTGTAGGATTGCACTCTTTAATGAAAACGAATGGGGACTATGAAAGTGCTCCAGTATCGGAGAACAGTTCAGTTTCATATAATGTAGTAATTGGAACAGGATTTTACCCTGCTCCGCTACGAAAAAATGACATTTCATTATTTCCTCTTCGAATAGCTACCCTCTGTTGCTTATGTTCTCCGGTTCAATGATTCATGGAACGCTGTGGATTAAAATAGTGTCCATTTCGCCGCCGTACAGCGCTGTAGATTAGAGAATTCAGAAACTCGTTCACAGGATGATCACTCGGACTGTGAGAGAAGAAGTCATGTTTTATCTACGGGTTAAGATGAAAGCCACTTGATTATCAGAATAATAAATTACAATAATAATGTCTTGCATTCAGAATGAGTAATGAGCGATATGCTGTTGTCGTCACAGTCAGACCAAATATTTCCTGTATATCAATGAAAGCAAGGCTGTAGTGATGGTTTTGTGGTCAGATCACGAGTAACGTGAATGGCCTTATGCAGTAATAGCCTATCATGGCTGTCTGGTCTGCAGTCAGGCCTACAAGATGCTAAAATGCTGTTGGCTGGAACTCACAACAAGGTCCATAGTTTATCTGTTTTGACATCCCTTCCACTATGGAGGTTAAAATAACAGGTTATTTGACAGTGGTTGTCATGACATGCAAAGTACGAGGCTAAAGCACGATGAGCTTCACGATGAAAAGGATTTTTCTCCTCTGTTTCATTGTGACTTTTGATAGTGTCTGTGAATCACCATTGAAACCTGTGACTGCATGCTAGCCTGATGAACAGTGAGTTTCAACTACAAACAGCAGGACATGAGTTCCCTCTTTCCTGCCTTGCTTGCTTCGTGTATAGAATTTATTCGGAGGTTAAACACAGTGTTTGTACAGCATTCGGTGGGATTGTGTCAAAGCACAACGCAGTTGATCTTTCTTTGTCTTCGCTCAAGCACTACGTCCCTCGGGGACATTTGACATTTTGCTTTCGGCTGTCCCGCCGGCGAGGCTGAGATTACGCTGTGATTGTGCCGCAAGGATAACATCCATGAAACTGGGACAGTCTTACTGTTTACATTGGGTCGAGCGGCAGCACTTTTAAACGCAACTCATATGTATGTTAACGTGCATTTTACATTCACTGTATTTCTTTTCCTTCACCTTTAAGTGTTCATTATTTGTTTTTTGTGTATTTATTTATTTATTTGTGTGTTTGTTTGGTTTTTTTTTTTTATGCATGGATTTTTTGCGCATTTCAACTTGTATGTTTGTGTGTTATATGGGCGTTCTTTCAGTATCAGATCAAGCTGCCCTGAGGTCAACAGCCGCTGTTTTTTTACAGTAAATGTGCTGTAGAAATAATATTGACTCGATTGGACAAACTCAGCATACACTGCAATTTATGTCATAATATCAGTTAACCTGCTAGTTAAATGTGGCACTGCGGTCATATCAGGACCTCAAACATATTTGTCCAATGCAGAGGGCTCTAATCCTCATTCATAGCAGCCATTTTATGTCCCTCTCTTGACCCCTTGAACTCTTCATTTTTTTTTCATTTAAGTTTTACCTTAAGTTGGTGTAAAGTCAGAAAAAAACTTTTTTTTTTCATACTGTAGTACAATGTCAGATACACATTCTATATCTACTGGTTGCAGAGCTTCACTGAAGCTACATCACACTTTCTGTATATTGAGAGAAATATTCAAACCCAGGACACCATGTTTTTATGGCCGCAGCATTACATCAAATGAAAACTATCTAGGTCTTGCACATCATTCGATACACATTTCCCTGTGATTCAGCAGGACATCTTTGGGATCATTGGAAAGCTTAGGATCTCCCCTAGGGTTCAAAATAGGCCTGCTAATCCACAGATTTGATTACAGCAACTGCATTTGATAGACCCATATTTGGGTCTGTAGGTGTTATGGGGTTACACTTAGCTCAGATTGAGGGGAAGGATCGTCTTGGGTGGGTAGATGGTCATTTTGGGACTGCTGGGGCCACGAGCTTAGTACCCAACAACCAGGGATATTCCACTGCGAGCATGTGTCCGCTCTGTCGGAGTTACCCCTGGGAGGAATGCTGGGTAGTGTAGTTTTGGGGTTTGGGATGCTTGCTGAATGGCTCGACGGCAGCATTGTCCCCAGTTTCAATCAGGGTGCTAACTCCCACCAGGGACTCAAACCACCGGCCCTGCACTAGAGTCCAGCGGCCAATCACTGAGCTACCCTGCCACCCACTCAGAACACAGCCACCAATCCAAAGCCTTGGCCTCTTAGCGCCGAGCTCTGCTGCTAATCGCCGGGTGTTAGCACTGTTACACACTGTGAGCGGCTAATTGGGCGAGAGATATCAAGCGTTCAGCACCATGGAAGTGACCCTTTTGTCACACCGAGGACATATGGGCAGTAATTAAAAAGAAAAAGAAAAAAAAAACAGGCACACATAAAGCTTCATGATGGCAGGCCAATTAAAACGCCTAAAGCCCACCCAAAAAATGCAATTAGAACAGGGCTTGCCGATGTGCTAAAGGTATCTGTTGTTTATAAATAGCACGATGACATAAGACATCTGTGGCGAATCTGGGCTATAAGAATTAAATTGTAAACGTATGAATAGAAAATAATGAATTAAATTGAAGCATTAATCCTCAATTTTAGCTGTCTTGAAAATGTCGGGAGACTGTGGGAAGGAATTATATTCTGTTATATTAAAAAAAATCAGTAGTGAGTTCTGGTCTCTTCTGCAGAGTTTTGGTCCTCCTTTAAAACTCTGGAAGTTGTGGGACGGGACGTCCCCTCTGGTTACGGGGCTGAATCCCTCTGTGACACTTACGGTGGGTGGTAGGAAAATTCAAGCTTCAGATTTAATATTCTCTTGGAAAAATGTCTTGCATCACTTTCTGAGGGAGACCGAGGCAGATCAAAACAGCGTTCTGTCTGTGAGACGCAGGCGAAGCTGAGTATAACTGAGTGCTGTTACCTCTCAGGTAAGGAGCTGCGTCAGTGCAGGACACAGGTGTGTGTGTGTGTGTGTGTGTGTGTGTGTGTGTGTGCGTGCGTGCGTGCGCGTGTGTGTGTGTGTTTGTGTGTGTGTGCGTTTGTGTGTGTGAGTGTGTGTCTGTGTGTTTGCGTGTGTGTGTGTGTGTGTGCGTGTGTGGTCCTTGTTCACCTACCCTTGTGGGGACAAAATGGAATACCAGATTCCTTCATCCTTATGGGGACTTTTTCAGAACCCCATGAGGAAATTGAGCTATTTTAGGGTTAGGGGTTAAGGGTTCTCGTTAGGATAAGGTTAGGATTAGGTTAAGGTTAGGGTTAGGGATTAAGGTTAGGGTTGGGATAAGGTTGGGGTTAGGGTTAGGTATGTACTGTTGAGGGTTAAGGTCAGGGAAAGGGGTTGGGGAACGAATGCAAGTCTATGGAATGTCCCCACAAGACATGAAAACCCAACATGTGTGCACGTGCGTGTGTGTGTATGTGCATTTGCATGTGTGTGTGTGTGTGTGTTTGAGTGTGTATGTGCATGCTTACATCATCACATGTGTTTGTGCATTACTCCTGATGCAGATAATACTTGAATGAGTATCAGATTCTCCACAAATACAAGACTGAGTCTAAATTCAACACTCAGAGCACATTTCAGTCCAGTGGGAACCATGTGTAATTTACATAGGAGAGTGAATTTAGCCCCGATCATTTTGCTGAGCAGCACCAGTGAATATTGGGCGACACAGGCAGGCGAGGTGGACTCTGATTGCGGCTCACTTTGGTTAAGCAGGATTGGACTGTCTCCCACCGCTAACGCGCCTGCTCTTGATTTGATCAATCTTGACATTTCATATATATTCAGTTCATATTCAGACTCTGCTAACAATTCCAAGCAGACTTTTTGCTCCGTAGACATAAATGAAATGGGTATGGAATTATTATTAAATGGACAAGGGCAAGAGGGGAATTATTTGTCATTATTCGGACACATAGTGCTGATTTATTTAATACGAGTCTCTTACAGAATGTGAGAGCAGTGCATTGTGCTGAGCAGTATCTCCTTCTCAGTTCCGGCCCGATTTTTAATTAGGCAGAAAGATTTTCCTCTCACACTCTACGCCAGAGGTGTCAAACCCTGGTCCGGGCAGGTCACAAGTGTGTGGACCTGTGGCCAATCAGTGCTTCTAATGAATCGCTCGCGCAAAAATCTTATCAAGAACCAGCAAACACCTCTGTCCTCCAGGACTGGTGTGCGAAACACCTGCTGTACGACGTGCAATAATGTCTCACGGAGTCTTTATGTGGGAACGTAAACTGGAGATTCCCGCATGAAATCTGCTTCTCGGCCACCATAATCGAAATTCATTCCTCGCAATTGCTGCTCTCCATGCAACATTACCCACTGCAAGTATTTTGTGGAAGGATTGTACAGAATCTGGAAAAAATAATAAATAAATAACTGTGATCTGTGTAGTTACTGTTACAATCTGTTTGGGGTAATTTAGAGTGTGTTCAGCAAAACAACTGAGAAATTCAGTATTTATCTCGCTATAGGCGGTTTCAGCCCAGTTCCACGGACTCCCTGAGAGGAGCCGCTCACTGAGGATTTCCCCAGGTACTACATGTCTTTAATGGCTTCTTTAATTGGCTTTTGCACCACCAATAGGAACCAGTTAAACTGAGGTATGCTGGCTGGCGGTTGGTATACGAGCGTACGCTGACGTCACTCAGACTCGGTCTGGTGCTGTGAAAATATCTACTCTGACGCAAAAAAAAAAAGTCTCTCAAATCAGAGTTCTAAGGGCTACTATTGTTCACAGTTCTTGCGGTACGGATGCAACAGAAAGGAGGGTTCTCGGAACCAAGTTCTTAAAACTATGAGAAGGTTCCTCTGGTTTGAAAACCCAATATGCTTCAGCATTTTGCCTGTTCAAAGTTAAGTTCATCTGCCTTGGCAAATGCTTGCAGCTGAGATTTTGAGCCGACAGTTCGGTTCTGTGTTCTGGCTGGTGGTTCTAGGTCAGTGGACGCTTAGAACCTGTTTCATCAGGCTGTCAGGTACCAGTACATGTGTGTTTTCACCTCTCGGTTATGTAAGCGGCCTGTTGTTAAGGACGAAAGCGCTGGAGCTTTATTTATGTATTGGCACTGCCTGCATGTGCAATGAGAGGGTTTGCCCGCTCGATTTTCAGGAGAGCTGGGTTGCACTTGCGGAGCTCCGTGTGGTAGAGAGTGCCACAGTTGTTTTAGCAAGATCCCATCGCGCACAGTGGAGGGCGGCACTTGAAAATAGGCTGTTAAGTGGATGGGAGTGAGAGTGAGCGCGCGGTGAGAGACCGTGTGACCTGCATCGGGTGCGCCGAGACTCACAACGCTGTACGGCACCGGAGAGGCGCGTACAGGTGTGTTTGAATTCACTGGTTATTCCAACACTGCACACTTCAGGAGGCTCATCCACAGAGGGTGACAGTGGGAAATAAGCAGTGGTGTGTGTGTGTGTGTGTGTGTGTGTGTGTTTGTGTATCTGTGCATGTGCAGGTGTTTTTTTATTGCTAGAATATGTTCATGCAAAAGCAAGAAAACACTGTTCTGGTCGCCTCATCTGCAGATTTCTGGAATATTGACCTGATGCAGCCCCACCCACTGAACCCACTTTCTTCTCTAATTTTTTTGTAACTTCATTTCGGGTTCCAAAAAAAAGCTGGTTCTGGCTCGTACAAGGACATCGTCGTTAGTCGCTAGCTCGCTAAAGAAAATGAACAGAAAGCAAAATACTCAGACAGCCTCTCCCTACTTGCTCTGTATGCTCCCTAATGGCCGTTTCTCAAAGCGAAGCATTTTTAAGCCGCGACATCATTGCAGGCTGATCCATTGTGAAGGTGCTTATGAATACAGCCGCGAAATGCAGCCTTCATCTTGTCTGATATCAGACGGAATCGTCAACTTGTTTACACTCCGTTTCCATGCTCACGGTTCTTTCGCATTGAGAAACGGCCATTGTTCTGTTCAAGAGAATCGATGTTAAACTTAACAAGCGGGCGACAAAAGACAGACGAGGCGATCTGTTCTTGTTAAGCACCCCTGGACCCCTCTGAGCCAAGTCTCGTGCTGAAACGGAAGCTTGTTTACGAAATATCCAGCTGCCTGACGTCCCCGGTCCTGTGGAGGAGAAGATGAGTCCTCTGCAAGCAACCTGTGATGTCAAAATGCAAATACACGGGAATTGGTGATGTCCTAATGTACCCGTTAATACCTTTCTGTGATGTCATGCTGTCTACTCATCTAGGGGTCACATGATCCTGGGTGAGCCAGGGGTAGGAGATTAGCCGATAAAGGCAATACTATGCATATGTGGACAGACAGGCAGACAGACAAACTGTCATGCAGAGAGATGCACACAAACAGATAAATGGGTGAAGATGCTCATTTTATACAGTCTTGATGCATCAGCACAGATTATTTTTCTTTGATAGGAGCTCTGAAATTACACATTCCTGCTGTTTGCTATAAAGATGGGACTCCCTGCCGAGATTTTCAATATCTGAACCAACATGCTGTCTTTCACCTGAAAGTAACACTGCTCAGTGGACCTGACATAAGATACTATTCAAAAAAAGTAGGGGATATTGGATTTACAAGTACCATGAAATGCAGATCATGAGGTCAGGAAGGAAACAAATGACATAAAAACATTAAGGAAACATTTGTCAATTTATTCGAAACCCTGTGTACAGTCAGTAAAGGACAGATTCTCCAGAATAAGGGTCGACAAAACACAGGGTCACACAGCAAATTTACCACCATTGTGAAACAGAGTCAGTAGCGGTAAAACCCCTCGGTTGGCTAGACAAGCTCGAATTCGGCGTGGCATACTCCTAACGAGACGTCCCAGGTCATTTTGGGGAACGTTATTCCATTCCTGTTGCAATGCTGCAGCAAGTTCTTGGACATTGGCAGGAGGTTGTTGACGTTGGTGTAGCCGCTGTCCAAGCATGTCCCAGACATGCTCGATGGGGAAAGGTCCGACTGAGTGCTGGCCATGGTAATGTGGTGATATTCTGCTGCTGGAGGTAATCTGTAACGATCCTGGCCCTATGACATCTGGCATTGTCATCTTGGAAAATGAAACGGGCGGCCATAACGACGTGCAAACGGCACAACATGGGGTGCCAAGATGTTGTCCCGTAGTACTGCCCTGTGACACGCCCAGCAACAACATGCAAGTCTGTTCTGCCGGCAGCAGTGATGCCTCCCCGCACCATTACAGATCCACCCCCATACGGATCATGTCTAATGACGTTAACGCCATGGAAACGTTCGTTACGTCGGGCGCCAAACCCTCCTGCGTCTGTCAAGGAAGTCCACAGTGAACCTCAACT
The DNA here is from genome assembly GCA_029692085.1 of Gymnothorax javanicus. Lineage (NCBI taxonomy): Eukaryota > Metazoa > Chordata > Actinopteri > Anguilliformes > Muraenidae > Gymnothorax > Gymnothorax javanicus. The sequence goes on from CM056195.1 coordinate 177,226,381, forward strand.
CATCTGAGAACATTACGTTGTTCCATCGGGCGATTATCCCAGCGTTGATGATGACGACACCGTTGGAGTCTGGCCCTAATGTGACGATCCCTCAAACAGGGAATGACACGAGGACGTCGGGCGTGTAAGTGAAATCTGTGCAGACGATTCCTGATGGTCTGGCCACTCACTACCAAGCCAGTATCCCTTTGAAGTTGAGACCTTATCTGATTTGCTGTTACCATACGATTTCTCAAGACAATAGTGCGGATGAATCTGTCCTGAGCCTGAGTTGTTGCCCTTGGTCGACCGGATCGTGGTCTATCCTGAACAGACCCTGTAGCACGATGTCTGGACCATAATCTGCTGATGACAGACTGGGAAACATTCATTGCCCTTGCCACAACGACCTGTCTTGTGCCAACCTGTAGCATGCCGAGGGCACGTAACCTCTCCTCCTGTGTTAGACGGCGCATGGTCTCTGTTTAATTTACGACTTCAACCACTGATAATCTGATGCTTTCTCTTCAAAATCTTCCTTTACAGTGGCTCTAACCTTCCAATTCAGAGTCATGCAAATTTGTGGCACAACCCCCTTGATCATCAATAGCATCCCGTGCAGATCGTGAGAGTGTCATTGATGTGTTTGGATGATGAATTTCTTTGGAAATGCTTCCTCAGTAAGGAACTATACAACATGGTTTCGTATCCCGTTGTATATGTGAAAATTTTGATCTCAAAATAAAATATCCCCTACTTTTTTTGAATAGTATATATAAGCACTTAAACTAGAATTGTACAAGCATTACAACTACTGTAGTAATATAGTCATATACTACTACTACTACTACTACTAATAATAATAATTATAAGGTCATGTGGTGCCTTTCTGTGTGAAGGGAATGTTGTGTCGCCCTGTGATGGATAGTTGAGCTGTACAGGGTGTGTCCCTGCCTTTCGCCCAGAGTCAGCTGGGATAGGCTCCAGCTCCCCCGCGACCCGAGTGAGGAAGAAGAGGTTTAGATAATAGATGGATGAATAAATTATTATAACGTGATGGGATATTATTAGTCGACCCCATCAGGGGATAGATTTGGTTTCGCCCATCAACATTGCCAGAAACCTAAAAGACTAGTCTTAATAGCTTACAGACAGTTCGACATGTAAAGAGAATTTGGGAGAATGAATATTTTTCTTAACTTAGAAACGTCATCCACTGGATGCAAGCAGGCCATCCTGCTACCAAGAAATAATTAGGCTGTATCAATTGGATGCGAATGTGTGACTCCTAGCCAGTCCTGTGTGTGTGTGCGTGTGTGTGTGTGTGTGTGTGTGTGTGTGTGTGTGTGTACCCGATATTGAACATTCGTTAAAACAGTAACTGCAGCGGGAATTAGAGGATTGGCTGAATGATAACAATAATTGTGCATATTGCACAACACAAACCTGATTATTGCATGTCATAATTTACAGCCTGTTTAAAATGGAATCATCTCTCTCTCTCAGTCTTCACTTCATTACAAGCTTTGTTTTCCATGACGCGTGTGAAATGTGCACAGTGTTATTCCCTGTCCTCTCTGCACAGCCCCTCTCCCATTAGCGCGTGTGCGGCGCATTATCGCCTCCTGTGCCCTGCACTGTGGTTGAGTTGCGGGGGACAGAAATATCGAGCGGCGCTCGTCCGCCTCCTCACCCTCGCTCTCGTCTCCCGCCTGTGGACACAAATCAAGAGTGCGACCCCCTCTCGGATCAATCCGGCGCTCTCCCACGTCACCGCCAATTGGCTTCACTTCGCGCATCTTCGCTCTGTCTTTCCCCCGCGCGGCCCCAGACAAAACAGCAGATGGATCCACTGGATACACAAAAGCAATTCATTTTGCCACGACCGCCGACAGCTCATTGATTGGCGAGTGGATTTAATAAACGCGACGTACGGCGGTCCGGGGTTTTTATCCTGAATTGCACGGAGAGAATTCCAAGGGGAACGGCTATTGATTTCGCAATCCTGGGACGAGTTTGATCGCTTGAATAAATGCTGTATGGCGTGACCGTTTCCGCATTTTGCTGTTGCTGTCCTACTGATGGCGTTTAAACGTTCGATAGTTGTTTTGAGGAATGATCGTTCCACAGCATCAACACCGAAGAAGAAAAAAACTACTTCTGTGTACGTGCGTGTGAGACAGACTGCTGACAAATTAAAGGGGGAGGGAAAAAAACTTGTGAAAATGTGTTGGCAAACATAATAAATGCAGACACTTTTGTTCACAGAAAAACTTTCACAGAAATAACTTTTTTTCATCTACGTTGAAGCTGTCACTCTATACTGACGGTGGTACCTGAGACGGGTAACCAGGAAAAAAAAAAAAAAAAAAATCTGGGACATTTGGCTCCTCCCGGTGCTTCTTAGGGCATTAGCAAGAATCCACTGCACCCGAGCAAAATTAACCAATCAGAGCTCGGAGGAGGTTCTAACACAGAGTCAATCAATGGGCTTTATGCACAGCTCCACTACTTCCTGAACTTAAGCCAGCTCCTTTATTTCCTGTCTTTCATTAAAAATGGACAAACTGATTAATCAGTTTGTCCAATAATGAAAGACAGGAAATGGTCAGGAGCTGGATTAAGTTCAGGAAGTAGTGGAGCTGTGCATAAAGCCTATTCTCGTGCACACGCTGCTCAGCCGTCCGACTCTGTGAAAGCTCTCTTCCATGGTGGAGAGTCTGGACCAGTATCATCTATGCCTGGTTCTGGAGGAGGTAAAAGCTACCGTTAGTATGTCTCTTTCTGCTTTATTTGGTAAAAATATCACAATGCCCTCTCAGCTGTCAGTAACTGGAGTGGTTTGAGAGTTAATTTGGACCTCTGGTGGACGTAAACAGTGAAAATCCAGAAACTCAAAATGTCTCCATCTAAACTTCCAGTTCCGCCGTTGTCAACAACTGCATCACTGTTATCGCAATCGTTACTTGCAGAAAAATAGACCATAGACACTAGCAGGGTAGCAGTCAACCAAGGAGGTGGAGTTTGTTTGTAATAACTGCAACCCGCATAAAACTGGGCAAGATTTGCTGCAATTGTGTTGGTGAGTAGCTTGTTAGCATGCTTCTACATTAGCACTGTAACACTGGTCTGCATATGTATTATATATATATATATATATATATATATATTTTTTTAGTGATTGATCTCCAGTTGCAATAATGCAATTCGTCTGTAACAGAAGAGTCAATGGCATGTAATGCTTATAAAGTGTAGCTCCAATAACCAGCGACTGCATGTGTGTAATAGCCTAGCATAGCATCATAGCTTTGAATAGCCAAGCCCAGCGAGGTAATGAAAGTAATAGTCAACATAAAGGCAGATAAGTAGCTAGGTAGCTGGCAGCTGGGAAGGGATTTTACTCCACTGTATAGGGATGAAAAAGAGCTTGTTTTTTGTCGTCTGTCTGCTTCCCTCATCCTGTGGTTTGACCTGGAGTGTAAGTTAGTTATCACAGGAGCAAAGACTCTCATCCAGTACTGTCTACCAATGTAAAAAAAAAAAAAAAAAAAGAAAAATAAGTTTTTTTTATATATTATTTGTTGCTAGGTAACTTGCTTTACATATTAGAAATGCTACAATGTTAGCTAGCTAATGCTAACATCTTGTAGGTGGGTAATGTTGGCTCGCTCAGATGGTTGGCTGATATACAGCATAGTTCCTCTCAATTCAGTTGCAAATGCTAACATTGTGTAGGTAACGTGAGTTTGCGCAATTGCTCGGTTGATAAACAGCTACGTTTCTCTCATCTTTCGATTACCAATTCACATTTACGATGACTTTGAGATAGCGTGGTATCTGTTTGTCAGTAATAGCTAAAAGCTTGACATTTACTGCTTGTTATTACCCGTGTTTCTTACTTTGCAATAAAACATTTTGGAGCTCATGTGTTTCTGGAGGCTGCGTGGATTTTGAACTGAACTCGTGCACTAACTTGGAGGGAGAGACTGCAGGAGGAAGAGAGGGCGCAGACAGGGAGGGGTGGCGGTGTTTATGATCAAAAATCCCCCCCTCTCTCTTTTATAGTTACAGACCGCAGCTTTTAAGACAGAAGGGTGACTGTAAGTCAATTCAGAGGTATTCTGTGTGATCACCTTTATATCCTGTGATGAAGCTCCTACCATGATGGGAGGGGTGGTCAGGTCAGGTCAGAAAACTTTATTTATCCCACAGAGGGCAATTCTGTTTACAGTTCCCAGCTAAAATCACAGCAACAGAAAACATCACATAACAGTTCACAGTATCACACATGACGTACCGAAAAACTAAACATATATATTCAAGGCTGTCAGTGGCATTTGCTCCATATCTCATACTCAGTTCAGTTCAACTGTTATTCAGCAATCTAATAGCTGAAGGAAGGAAGGAGTTAGCATATCTATTGGTTTTCCTCAAGGGGCGTAATAGCGCCGCCCTGACAGCATCAACACAGATTGGCCTGAAAGAATGTGATCAGAGTGATCAGTGATACTCCGCGCTTTCCAGACCACCTGCCTCTTCCACACTGAGGCCAAGTCTCACAACTGGACTCTCATGATCCTGGAGCAAACCTTCACAATATTGTGCAAGCTGTTTTTGTCTTTTTGGGACAATCCATTGAACCAGCATATAAAAGAAAAGGTTAAAACACTTTCAATAAAAGAGTGATGAAAAGCAAACAGAATGTTCCTGGAGACGTTAAAAGAATTCAACCTCTGCAGCAGCTGAATCCTCTGCCCCTTAACAACAGACTCAGTACTGGTGTCAAACTTGAGTTGAGAGTCAAAGATTGTCCCTAAATATTTAAAGGACTCCACTATCTGGACTTCTTGGCCTTGTGTAGTGCTTACCCTCGGTTTTGGCCTGTCCCTCCTGAAGTCAATGATTAACTCTTTGGTCTTTGAGACATTCAGGTCAAGATAATTGTCCTCACACCATTTAGCAAATGCAGGTAGGGCACATCCATGGTCTGACTGTGGGCCTTGGAGAAGCGTCAGTAGGAATTTCACAAGAAAACTCTCCTGCAGGGTGCAGGGTGTCCTGCAGGATGACAGTGGCCCAAATCCCACAGGGCACAAGGGCTCGCTGAACAGTTTTATGAGTCCGAAAATGATCCTGAGCTCGTGCCACTGCCTTCACAGTCAACAGATCTCAAACCAACTGAACTCATGTGGGAGATTTTAGAACAACGTGTACGACGGTGCTCTCAGCCACCATCATCAAAACACCAAATGAGGGCATAACTCTTGGAAAAAAAAACATGCTAAGTCCCTCCAGTATAGTTTTACCCTTGTAGACTCCTTGTCAAGGTTTATGGAAGCTGATCTGGCAGCTTGCAGGGGCCAAACACCTCACTATGACTGTTAACGCGATGAAGTGAGTAACAGTGATTATTTCATCACAGCGGTGCGTGTCAAGGTCTGCAGACAGACCTTAGATGGCAAGCGAGCAGGTTCTCATAATTGCCATGTCGGATCTGGAAGAAAAGGGATCTGATGCTCTTTGACAGGGCCAAAGTGTCCTGCCCAGGTGAGTGGGTCAGAGTATCTCCAGAGCTGTAAGACTTTTGGGGTGCTCCGATTCAGCAGGGGCGAGTACCTACTCACTGTCGAGGTACAAACCATGAACTCGTGACAGAGTTTTGGGCACCCGAGGCTCAGTGATGCGCAAGGGTTACAAACGCTATCCCATCTGGTCCAAACTGACAGAACGGTCACTGTGACACTAGTCTCAGAGAATTTTAATGAGACTTACTTGGGAAGTGTGTCACAACACACAGTGCGTGGCACCCTGCTGCGTACAGCGTTTTGTAGCTGCAGACAAGTCGGAGCATCCATTCTAACCCTGGTCCGCTGCCGAAAGCACCAACAATGGACCTCTGTGCGTCAGAACTGGGCGCTAGACGTGGTAAATGTCATAAAACTCATACTTTTCTCAGTAAGTATTATGACGGATGTTACCGAACATTTACCTGTTCACAGATAATGGTAACATAGCAGTTCACACTTACGAGAGGACGAACCACACCCCTATCCTGCAATCAACCAATCCCAGCTCAGCCGGGGAAACCCAACCCATAAGCAGAATGACAGTCGCACTGCAGAGTTAACATTTGGGGGGTGTTGCCCAAAGCAGCTGCAGTCCCCAGGTGCAGTTATCCCTGCTAACTTTGTCATACTGCTTTGTGAAACGGGCTTCTTTCAGAGGAACCGCACCTTTTTTTGTTGAAAATAAGTTGAAAATGAGTCTTTCTGTGGTGTTACACAGAAGAGCTCAGTGATGCATCCTGAAGGATAGGCAGTTTTCCGTCCTGGATGCAGTGCCTGCCTGTCAGCTGTGACAGATGGTGTTGAGTTTGTTTCCGTATTTTTTCATTACTCGCACAGCGCATCACTCAAAAGTGCCATTACCCTGGTGTACGGAGCGCCACAAAGGCCCCGCGCTCCTGCGTGTTAAAATAACTCTCCAGAAAATAACCAGAGTCTACTGGCGAATTCGATTTTCAATACACGTCAGGACACTTTATTTATAATAGTCCTCACGTATGATTTTTGGATATAGATTAGATTTGCACTCAGGGGTGTAAGTACGTGGACTATATTGCATTTTGTGTCCATAATCCAAAACATTGGGTTTTGAAAACGGTGAACGTGAGGTAGAGGTACAGCCTGTCAGCTTTAAAATGCGGTAATTTCATCCCACATATGCAAACCGTGAAGGAATTTCAGCTCCTTCTCACGCGGTGCAGCTGTACAAACGCTACGCTGTACATACAGATGCGCGTTCCCGCTCCTGCTGACTGAGGCCCTGTTGTCATGGCGACCAGTCTCTGCCTGACGGACGGGCTGTGCAGACGTACGCGAGGCCCTGCATTACGCTTCGTAACCGGTACAGTCGGTGATGTAAGAACGCTCTCAAGGGGGCGATGCTGATTCACCAGCCGCGGGGTTCAACTACGCGAGTATCACATTTGATGATAAATAAAATGGAGTGTGCTGGATTTCATTATCTTGTGGCACCTTTTACATCTTGGTTATTAAGCTGGCCCCTTTACCCGAGAGGACTTACACCTGATTAGACTTAGCAGGGGTCAGTCCCTTGTTCAATGCCACCATTGATCTTATTTATCTACACTGGGGTTTGATCCACTTGCCCATGAGCCCCAGTCTAACACCAGACACTCGGCTGCAAGTCGCCAATTTGGCATTGATCGCTACTGACCGCTAGGATATTCAGTCATGCCTTCATGCCCTTGTGTGCGGGAAAATTTTGGACTGTTGTCTGATGTCTGAGTCTCTTTGTGTGGATCCAAGAGCGAAGTCTCTTTTGACCATAGACTGTATAAAAAGATGGATGAAGCAACCGTGACGTCACCCATTGGTTTCAGCATACCATTTAGCAAGCCTCGATTTTGGCAATTTGAACAGCACCATTTTGTCATTTTGAAACCGGATGTGATTCCTATTGGACGAGAGCGTGAATTGAAGATCCAGGGAAGAGCGAGGGGTGGATCTATAAGTGGATCTGACGACATTGGACAAGGACCAGAGGATAGCCACGCCCCTAAAGCATATTCTGGCTTTATCCTTTATTCTAGTTTATTTGAGACCATAATTTACAAAAATAAACATCATGATATATATCGAAGGAGACTTGAAACTTGCAATAGATACCATAAAATTATTAAAATAATGTGGAAAATCATTCATTGAAATAATAAATCAGGTGGGAAAGTAGGGCCATTTTCTCGTAGACTTCTATAGCACTGAACTTTCTGCAATCGCCATCTGCTGGCCATTAAATAGAATGCAATTTTTAGAGATTTCCGTGTTTGCCTCACTTCTTAGACCCGGGTGCTGCGTTCATCTTTTTATACAGTCTATGGTTTGGACAGCTATGGTGCTGGCCATGCTCTGCGCGGACATCGTTTTGTTCAGAGGAATAAGATGCGCCAACAGTGTAAGAACGACAGAGAATTGACCTCAATGTCAGAGACTTCGGCCTAAATAGACCAGTCAGCACAGCTATTGGCCCCTTTCCCTGAGGGAGGAAGGGGATTGGCTGAAACAGCCACCAATCAAGAAACACTGCGGGGACAGAACGTGGCCTGGAGTTTGCGTTGAATCTTCATTGCTACACAATTGCTCTCAGGACTGTGCGAAAGGCATCGTCTGAGTTTCTGATTGGCTGAGGCGTTTACTTTTGAGGTGCGGAGCTGGAGTTCGTTGACCTTGTGCAGAAACTCTGACTCGCTGTATGAAGTGTTTGCATCGAAAACTCCTCATAAAATGCTTCTGCCCGGCCTATTGCATACATCGTGTCCTTCGGCTGGGAAACAAGTGAGAGAGGAATAAAGGAAGAAGTGCGCTCGTATACAACTGTCAGAATCGAAAACAGGTAAACACTGAAAGCCAATGGCCTTTACATAACGGCGAGGGCATAAAAAAAAATCCACCAAACCCTCTACTTCTGAGCGACGGTAAAAGCACGCAGCCTTTCAGAAGTGAAGGACTTTGCGGTGCAGTTTGAACTGGTTAATAATGGCATCTTATTGCTCCAGCCTTCACATTTCCTTAACACATTCATTCACAGTGTTATGGATTATGAAAGCAATGCAGCAGCGTTTGGCGTTATGTGTGAACTAGCTCGAGCGTTGTCTGCCTCCGGGTCCAACCTGCGCTGGTTTATACATTTGCTGCAAAGGTCCGGCTCAGAGGCTCCATTAGAATATTTCGCTAACGCATTTTTCCCGTCTGCCCTCCTCTGGTTGCCATGACGGAAAATGCAGGAACGGTTTAATAAAGGGAGGAAGGACGCACGATCCATCCTTGTTTGCCTCCTTCAGCCATGAATGCAGAGATTCGTCTTTTCAGGAAGCAATTTAGGATTCAAACGGCTTCGAGAGCCGCAGCGCTGCACTTCGAGTGAGTCATCAAATGGAGGGTCGGCTGAACACAAACTGAAGCATAGCTGTAAGACTGGAGGACACAAACAGTCACGGGATGAATGAAATGTTGCTATAACTACAGATCACAAAAGAGTAATATCAATATTTCAATAAATGTGCATGTAGTATGGAGAGAGGAAAAAACCCTAATGTTAGTAAATAATTTCTATCGTTTAAAACAAAGGGATCAAAGCTTTACATACTCCCACGCGGATGTTCGGAATCATGAGTCATTTTCGCATGGATTAAATGGAGGAAATGTTGAGCTACAGTAGGATAACAGCCCAAAACATAAATATTATCTCAGCAGGGATTCTAAGGACCTGCTGCTTTCTTCCGTTCTGTAGCTCTGGTATCTGAAGTCCTTTGGCTCTGGTATCTGAAGTTCTATAATTCTGGTATCTAAACTCCTGTAGCTCTGATATCTAAAGTTATGTAGCTATAGTATCTGCAGTTCTGTAGCTCTGGTATCTGAAGTCCTGTGGCTCTGATATCTGAAGTTCTATAATTCTGGTATCTAAACTCCTGTAGCTCTGGTATCTAATGTTCTATAGCACTGGTATCTGAAGAACTTTGTTATCATAAGTTCTGTAGCTCTGGTATCTGAGGTTCCATAGCTCTGGTAGCAGAATTCTGCAGCTGTAGAATCTAAAGTCCTGTTGCTCTGGTATCTAAAGTTCCGGTGCTCTGGTATCTAAAGTTCTGTTGCTCTGGTATCTAAAGTCCTGTTGCTCTGGTATCTAAAGTCCTGTTGCTCTGGTATCTAAAGTCTTGTTGCTCTGGTATCTAAAGTCCTGTTGCTCTGGTATCTAAAGTCCTGTTGCTCTGGTATCTAAAGTCTTGTTGCTCTGGTGTTTAAAGTCCTGTTGCTCTGGTACCTTAAGTTCTGTAGCTCTGGTGTCGATTGCCGTGTAGGTCCAGTTTCTGTTGTTCATTGCACTATGCCATAATATGATCAAAAACACAGAAGCATAGTTGAGGAATTAAGTGAAAGGCAAAATCAGATTCTCTTCCAATGGGTTATCTGTATTTCTCAACACCCATTCTCCCAATCAGAATCTGTCTTTTAGTCCAAGCTCATCAGTGCATTGCTCTGTAAGGCAGATGGAGAGAAACTGTCTCCTATTTTTCTTCTTTGAGCCTTCTTTGGGAATGTGGAATCAGAGGCATGTGCCTGCCTGCATCACAGCTGAAGAATCTTCCGGTACTCCAGGGCAGAGCGCAGATGTAATATCTCTCCTCCTGCAGAGCAGCTCGTCTTATGCAGGGAAACAGCAGTGAAGGGAAGAACCGTTACCCCCTGTACAGCACTCAGGAAAACGCTGACTCCAGTAAAAAGCCGAAGATGAGAGTGAGGGGTGTATCTGTGGGCACAGAGAGCATCTCTCCATCAGCTGCTGCGGGGTTTCAGAGATCAGAACACAGTTTGCATCTGCGTGAGGAGAATTCTTGATGTAGTATTTTTTGTTTCCTTTTCATGAAGGTTGTTAATACATTCACTTAAACATATAAGATGTAGAATTTCTAGCCTTGCTGTGGTTCTTTGTGCGCATATTGATGTCATACTCCCCCGTTTATTTTAAAATCCAAATGAATTTTTGCCGTTTTTGTCCGTAAAGCCCTGTTTTCCGATGTCTGAGGGGAGAGCCGGTCCCGCACGGTGTGTCTTTAGCGACAGCTCATTTCGACAGAGACAGGTTGAGCGAGCCGTGCGCCGCATGCAGGTCCGTCCCAAACAAAATGGAGGCTGTTACCATGGCAACAGCAGCCGTTTGCAGGGGCGGCGAAGAGATGCGGACGCACGAGCGTCCGGTTTCCCAGGCGACGGCGGCAGCATACGCTTTCCCGCCGGGACGCGGAGGGCCGTCGGCGCGCAGGAAACAGGAAGTTTGGCTCTCGCCGCGTTCTTCGTCTCTCGCCGCGTGGTGTTCTGTCAGCAGCTCTTCCTGCCGACGAGTCGTCTTCACCACCCTGTTTGAAATATTCATTAATCCGCTGCGCCAATTATCCCTGATTCCCTGAAGTTCCACAGCTATACCGAGAAAATAAAAAATGCATATATAAATATTATATACTCGCAAGAAGAGAATTTTCAGCTTTCTCATTATCCTCTCATGCCAATAGTATTTAATGTCTCAGGTCATGATTTATTTGTTAATTTATTAGTTCATACGTTCACTCATTCTTGAATTCATTAATTTTAATTACCTTTACTCATGTTGATAGCATGTCATTGCCTCGTATTTAACC
>CM056195.1:177242574-177282574 GCA_029692085.1 Gymnothorax javanicus
GTGCGCTGGTATTTTGTGTTATTGTTTATTTATTTATTTATTTATTTACATAATTGTGTGAAGCATGATAGAATTGTTGACCATAAGCTTAAATTCATGATTAGGAATCTTCCCAATTAGATTTTGTGTAAAGTCCTTAAGTTCTCTGCTGAGATTTTTTTTTTTTTTTTTTTTTTTTTTCCTAATAAGTTGCTGGATCGTTGGGTAGAGGTTTCTAGGCTGCCGTTCCCGTCAGCTGTGTCCTGGATATCTCTTCATCATGACGTGTCATCTTTAATTAATGGCGCTTTCGTTAATTTCGGCTAATGCGGCTGCAGGACATTTACCGCACTGCACTGTCTCCTCCATTGCACCTCTCTAAAAGGAGCTGTCCTGCTCCAAACAGATAGGGGGCAGTCTTTCACTGCAAAGCACAGGCCCCCTCCATTTCCTGAAACACTGACTAGGTGCATCTCAAACCGTAGGCTGCATCCTTCCAAGGCTGCATTTTTTGCGGTCGTCACTTAATTCCGTCTGCCAAAACTGACATGTAGGTTTAGGAAGAAGGATAAATTTAGGGTTAGGGCTAGGTTTAGGGTTAGGTTTTGGGACGAGGGGTAGAGTTAAGGTTGAGGTCAGTGAAACCAGTGAAGACTCGCTCAAATTAAAGCTGTCTAACGGAGTTGAAATGACCTTACGTCAGTTCGGCGGATGGAATTAAGTGAAGACCCATAAAAATGCAGCCTTCAAAGGATGCAGCCTATGCTTTCAGACGCACCCACTGTTTACACGGCACTGGGGAGATAGATCTGGCCACGCGAGACTACTGTTTACAGTGAGCATGTGTCTTAGCTTTGTCAAAGATTTCCCGCCTTCAAGTGATCTACAGTAGTTTTAAACTATTCTATTTTGTTACTTCACAAGATCTTACTAATGGTTATGTTTGTACGTTAGCATCAACTGCTCAGTTAGCAAGGAAACCAAGTATCTAAGTCTTGGACATAGTACAATGGCAATATGAATTCGAGGGTAACACTGAGCTAACACTTATAAAATGTATAGCAAACCCTCCAAACTTGCCTCATGTCATGACAGTAATAGGAAGTGGTCATAATATTATGACCTCATTGCCATTTTTTTTTTTTTCAGTTGATCCAAAACTGCATCTATATGATTCAACCCCTTAACTGTCGCCTGCATTTTCTCACATTTGGCCTGGCCTTAATTAGGGCCCAGTGACAGTTAAGACGTTAACTTAACACTTATCCGTCATAATTGAGGTGAACTACTAACTAAAAGCAGGGTAAGAGGAAGCAAAATTCCACTATTCCACTGGTATCATGGAATATTTATGTGTGGCATCAATCTGTCATTTTTTTTTCTAACTTGCTTAGCTCAGTTTTTAGAGAGAGCATTGTATCAGGAAAACGGGCATAGCAAAACCATAAATCAGTGCTTCATGGAATGTTTTCTGCACGGTTTGTGTTGCCCTGGGTTGAACTAAAGATACTTTTCGCCAAATAGCTAACATTAGAAGCTTAGCTAGCAGTTAATTTGCCAGTCAATAAGAAATGAGTTCAGCGTCAAAACTCATCCGTTTAGTCACCATGTGCTGTCTTCAGCGGTGGAAAGCCGCTTCAACATAATTGACAAGCCCTCAGGGCAGTGCTAACCCTTCTTCTTCTTCCTCTCATTTTGAACTAAGAGCAGACAGTATGCTACGGTGACTCACTTTCCCCCCCTGAGGCACAGAGTGGCATTACGAGACAGAACAGGCCAGGTGAGGCTGGGGCTTGTTCGATGGCATGTTTACTCCAGTAAATATCTCCGTAACGCAGTACACAGAAGTCTACAACACATCAAAACACATCATTTCTTCACATTCAACTGATAATTTTTGTCAGTTTTTTTTTTTTTTTTTAATATTTTAAAGTAAAATTCTGGCCAAATGTCCGCAGCAGGGCCATTCAGGGTCATTCAGTGCATTTCTACGGCACAGAGCATTGAGTAAGCACACCCTAAAACTAACACTAACACTAACCCTAAGTCTAACATGTACAGAAGAAGTTGTGACGTGAAATTGCAGTGATTCACCCTGCTGCAGAGGTTTGTATTTAGTGCCAACCAGCTCACTGTAGGGGGAAATGTGACCAGATTCTCATCTTCCTGCTTGCTGTGAAGCATTTCAAGGGCTCTGGGAAATGTAGTTTGATTCCCACTAGCAGGTGAGATGCCATCACGATGAAAGGAAAATTTCACAAAACAGTCTTAAAATGTGCGGATCTCAAATGCCCCAGACAAGTCACATAAAATTCATTAAATTAAAAAAAAAATCCTTCCCAGCATTTCTCATTCATGCTGACTGGTAACATCCCCGAATTTTTATTTTATTTCCTTGTTTCCCGTGGATACATGAAAAAGTGTCTCTTTAGATTTTCGTCAGTAAAATCTCAAAGGGTTTCATATGTCCGACTTGGTAAAGATGACGTTTTAGATCAAATCTTGTTTGAAAAGGCCTAAAATAGAAATACATCCGACTGTAAAATGAGGAAAACTCTCCATCCGTCCCTCAGTCTGAATCCATTTCCCTCCTCAAACTCCAAAAACAAAAATGTGTGTGTGTGTGTGTGTGTGTGTTCTAGTACTTGCTACAATGTGAGAACCAAAAACTGTTTTTTCTGGACAGACTCAGGAGAATTTTGTAAAGTGAGGACATTTTCATGTGTTCTTGCAACCATAAAGGCAAATTGTGACTTATTAGTTAAGGTAAGGAGTAAGGTTAGAATTACGGATAGGCTAAGTTAGGGTAAGGGCTTGGGTTAAGGTTAGAGTGAGGATAGGTTAAGGTTAGGGTAAGGGTTTGGGTGTGGTATATGTTGCTTATTGTTAAGATTAGGGAAAGACTATAGGGACACACAAAGAATGAATGGAAGTCCACGTAATGTCCTCACTAAAAAAGAAGTTCAAGGGTGTGTGTGTGTGTGTGTGTGTGTGTGTGAGTGAGAGAGAGAGACAGAGAGAGAGAGAGAGAGAGAGAGAGAGAGTAGCTACCCCTCTGACTGAGGTGAAAGCGGATAATCTGTATGCTATATGATCCCTCGCAGCTCCATGCTAACATCTGCTTTCTCCCGCCACCTGCTGCCGTGTCCTCGCCGCACAGCCTTGCCACGCGCTTCTCTCTCTATATTTACTGTAATCACCGCCTTCTTTCAGTAATAAAACATAAACCTGCCTCGTACCTCTCACCTGAGGAGGGAGAGGGGGTTAGTGCTCTTACACAGCATTCTGCGCCACTGCAATGTAGTGCAGTACAGAGTACACAGCAGGCTAATGTGATGTGCTACTAAATATAGTTTACTAAAGAGCATTGGGTCCAGAAGCTAATGTAGTATATCACAGAGTAAACAGCAGTCTAATGTTATGTGCTACTGAATATAGTGTACTAAAGAGCACTGGGTCCAGGAGCTAATATGGTGTAGTACAGAGTACACAACAGGCTAATATAATTTGCTAAAGACTGAAAATAGTGTACTAAAGAGCATGGGGTCCAAGAGCTAATGTGGTGTAGTACAGAGTACACAGCAGGCTAATGTGATGTGCGTCTGACTGCAAGCACTATGGAAGTAGTGCATTAGAGAGCATTAGGTCTGTGAGCTTATATGGTGTTGAGGGTTAGCATAGCTGGCTAGCAAAGTGCACTGCAAACAGAAGGGCTAATTAGGTTTACTGCAAAGCTCGTGTCTGAGGCTAATGTAGTGAAATAAAGGGCGCTCGGCCCAGGTGATAACATGATTCTCAGAGCTAGCCCGTTCGGCTAATGTAGTGCACTCTGGAGTCAGACAGCGAGGTTGGGAAGTAATCAGGTTTACTACAGAGCTTGTGTCAGGGGCTAATGTAGTGTACTAAAGTGCTGTTCGTCCAGGAGCTAATATGATGCTCAGAGTTAGCCCAATTGGCTAATGGATTGCACCAGAGACAGTTAGCACCAAGGGCTAATTTGGTTTACTACAGAGGTGGTGTTAAGGGCTAATGTAGCATATTAAAGAGCATTAGGTCCTGCAGTTGATATGACGCTCCAAGCTACCACACCTGGCTAATGTACTGGACTACTGACAATTAGCTTCGAGGGCTATTTTTGGTTTACTACATAGCTAGAGTCAGGGGTTAATGAGTGCACTACAGACCACTACATTCTTCTCAAAGGTAAAAGAACTGACTGATGCCATCCTCTACAGACAGCTTGCTTCCAGGGCT
Source organism: Gymnothorax javanicus (assembly GCA_029692085.1). NCBI lineage: Eukaryota > Metazoa > Chordata > Actinopteri > Anguilliformes > Muraenidae > Gymnothorax > Gymnothorax javanicus. Next base: position 177,246,808 of record CM056195.1, read on the forward strand.
AATTTGGCATACTCATCTCAGTGGTGTAGTGGTCCCTAGAGAAATGGGCATACTCTATTAGGTAGATCAAATTAAAGTTGGTATACTCTCCTTTGTATTTCAATGGCTTCTTGGCTGATTGGTGCTTATTCTGTAAATTGACCGAAAAAGGAGGTGAATGTACTCACTGTTCCTGTGTATACCTTCCAGTACACCACTGACCAGTCTCATGGGCTAATAAAGCACGCTTCAGTGCAGCTCTTGTGGAGAATGAGCAATGAGACTGAACTGGAGTTATGGCCTGTTTTTGGCTTCGCCCCATCAATGGAATCCGTAATACCCAGGCAATGCATAGGTTTAGGCAAATTCTCTGTTTTTAATTAGCCGCATTACTTTCTGTAAGGTGTTTGACATTATTTCCCATTTTCATAAAACCTTATAGGGTCAGAGCACTGATCTCACATCTGTTCTGCCTTTTAGCTTGTACTTGATAAGGAATGGCAATGGCCCAAGCGAACGCTGATCCTGAATCAGTATTTCCTGGGTGGTTTTATGGACAGGCTTTGACCCTGTATGTGAATTTGAACACAATCCACTGACGCACAAACTATAGGGAGATAGAGATGAACAAACCAGGCCTATGGATCTTGAATACGGTTAGGCATTGATTGGAGAGTCGTGTGGGCCTGTATGCCAATTAAAGGTGTCGCGAAAAACTGGTCATCAGAGCTGGGTTCCTTACCTTGGCTAGTGTTTAAACTGGTGAGGGGCATTTACACTGGTGCATATTTACAGGAGCTGACTGTGGGGCTGGAGAGGTGGGGCAGAGTCGTCCCTGATCAGTCACAGACACGCCTGCGGTGCTGAGGTTCTGTGTGACGTGAGCTAACGAGGGAGACCTGACTCCTGTGGACACTGTCTCAACTGCCTGGCATCTTTTACACGGCCCTTTTAACCTGCGCTCTGTGTGTGTGTGTGCTTGCGTGGAGTGTGCGCGCGTGCGCGCATGTGTGGGGGTGTGCGTGTGTGTGTGTAGAATGTGTGCAATGTGTGTGCGTGTGCGTGTTTGTGGAGTGTGTACGTGTGCACGCGTGCGTGTGTTTGTGTGTGGGTGTGCGTGTGTGTGTGTGTGTGTGTGTGCACATATCTTCAGACGTAAGGCACTTGGCTGTAATATGAGGGACGTACTTTGACAAGCAGCTTAGTGAAATGCTCTACTGCAGTTCTAACTAATTTCACTCCCTTTGTTTTATAATGTACATCATTCAGCTGTGTGTGCTGTGCTCTCGCTGAGGGTACGGACTCAACTAACTCACTCACCATGCAGTTAGTCGCATTCTAACTCGTCCAGAACACTGTACATGTTCCAAAAATATATTACCATCATGAAGGGAAACATACGGTTTCTCATCAGAATGGAACTTCATTTTGCGTGTGAATAAATTCACAGTATGTGTTACCCACCCCGCGGGGCGAATAGATTCATGTTCTCGTGTTGCTTTGCAGTGTTTATAAATTATCGCTATACAGTAGCAAAGGCAGAGTATTTACTTTTTAGTCGTGTCGGCAAGTTCAGCTCTTGACTGGACATGTGTGTATTTTCTGAGATTTCTCTGTCTATGTCCTCCTCTACGCATAAATCACTCATGATATGATTTATCGCTATATTATGGGATTTTCGAAATGGAGGTTTATGAGCTTATAATCAAAAAACCTCAGTAAAAATCCATTATTTCTTTGCCAGTTGCTGCCTGTCATTCTCTTTCTGTATCTGTATCTATATCTCCCCTTTGAGGAACAAGCTGATTCGGCGTATAGGTCGTTTGGACCCCATACCAGTTGGACCCTAACTGAATGGACCCAGGACCGGTTGCACCCAAGACTATTTTGACCGAAACCAGTTGGGCCCTTGACCACTTAGACTCCAGACCAGTTGGACCCCTAACCCTACCCAGTTGGACCCCATGCTGTTTGGACCCCAGACCCTAACCCTAACCCTAACTTAACCCTACCCCTACTGGTCAGGTATCATTTTGGTCTGGGGTCCAAATGGAATGGGGTCCAAAAGGTTAGGGTCATGGGTCCAACTGGTTGTGGTTCAACTTGTATGGGTCCAACAGTTACAGGGTCCAAGGTGAGTTGGCCTTTCCCCAAGATAGTGATCTCTGCTCTGATTAGTCAGAAAACTGAGCTAAATGATATTACTGTGAGGGACAGAGAGATGTGGGGAGGCCGAGCGAGGCTGTGTGGGGGAGAAGGGCACACAGACAAAGCTGGTGGGCGAGAACTATGCTGAGCATATCTGTTTGTGATGTAAGAAACAATAGGTACTTCAAACCGTGCATTTCACACGCTAAAGTGGGAGCATAGGGCCTAACTGTTAAACTGTGGGTGGTCAAAAAGCACTTTCTCTGGGCTGTAAGATACAGCGGAGGCCATGGTACAGCTGCGCTGAACTGGGGGAAAGTGTTTTCCATAAGGTGGCTCTTTCAGTCCCTTAAACTCTAACTTTTCACTTAAGTTTTCCCTTAAGTAGATTCAAAATCAGAAAAAGCATTCTTTTCATACTGTAGGACATTGTCACACACATATTCCGTATCTGCTGGTTGCAGCTTCACTGAAGCTACATCACACTTATATTGAGAGAAATATTCAAACCTAGGACGCCATGTTTTTAAGGCCACAGCATAACATCAAATGGAAAATGTCTGCAGCATTTTATATGCATTTCCCTGTAATTCAACAGGACATATTTAAGATTGTAGGACTTCTTGGGATCTCCTCTAGAATGTAAAATAGACCTGAAGTTCCACTGGTTTGAATACAGCAGTAGCATTTTATGAACCCATATTTGGGTCTGTAGGTTTAATGGGGTTTAGCTTGCTAACTGTAGCAACAGACAGAACTATCTGGAATTGGATTTGCATCATAGAGCTGGGCTATCTAACCCTGTTCCTGGAGATCTACTGCCTTTTAGATGTTCACTCCAACCATAACAAAGCACAGCGATCACAGCAATCTGGTGAGTGGAACAGTCTGATAGACCATACTAGGGGATGAATTTAGAAGCTGCACAGCACAGCTGTTCTCCTGAAACAGGTTTTGGCAGCCCGTTCTAAGAGTAAAATAAGGCCAGTAATCAGTCTGAAGCATAGTGTTAGCCAGCCGCCCGTCTCCCCGTCTTTGAGACGGGCAGTGTTTACCTGAGACGCTGAGACGGGTAAGTCTGATTTGAGACGCGTCCGGCCGTTTCCAGCATTAAATTGCCTATATGTGAGACGGGCGAGCATTTGTATAGATAACAATGGTTGTCCCGAAAATCTGCGGAGTCGACTTGACTTTAATTCTTGAGTGAACTGAAGTTTGGTAGGCTGTGCGCGAAATTGGGCTCAAATATAAACTCATTAACATATGACCAATCTGCGCACTTCTGTCTTATTTTTGCACCACACATTGGCGCCATAGCCAAGTCTCGTGGCGTGTGTGCGCAACTGGGCATTGTCCACTTGTACAATAGTTGTTTTTGAGGTAGATCAGCGCTTATATTGATAACGTAGATGTCCAAGAGCATTTCATTCCTGCCAGGTCTCTCGAGCGCCAGCCGATCAGCGCGTGTCACAATTTCATGGCTGTGTGGAGTTTTGCCCTGAACGATTCCAGGCTGGAAGTTAGATTTCAGGGGTGAAGTTTTGCCTTTTCCAGACTTATTTTTCGGAACGAGAGGGAGTTACGATGAATGGTTGGTGCCAAACGAATCTTTAATATGTCGTTGTTACACCGATACCAGACACAAGGTAAAACAAAAGAAAGTTTTGACGCTAGCAGCGGTAGAAGACAAGGGCTGTCTGGCGATTTCCATTTTTGCAGGTTTTGTCAATAGCGCGCTATGTGACTCCACTGGGCCAGTAAATGTCAGAATGTTAAAATAAGCCCTCGGAGGCACGAATGGGGCTAATCCCCAGCTGATCCACTTGTGGCGCAAGACCCATATAATTTCCTTCTTGGCTATCTCTTGAAATCCGAGCCCACCGGACATAAAATACAATTCATATGGAGACACGTTTCATACAAGTGGTAGAATATTCCTATTAATAATTTATTTGAAATGACCATCTTTAGGCGAGATGATATTCCATCTACTGCAGCTGATATGAACTATGTGTGAAAGCTAACAGTTCTGCCACGTCAAAACTGCTTGTCTCTTGATTACGTAGATGGCGATTCCCAACAAGTTATTTTAATCATGTTGATTGTGTTCTGAAATCGCGATGCGAGCCACGAAACTTAGATTTGTGCGATACAGTCCATACATCAAAAACGCTTCCGAGTGCAAGCCTCGGCATTCCAAGTGTTAATGCATGCCAAAAGGCTCCCTAGTGCTAGCTTCGTTACTCCAAGTTTTTATGTGTGTGGCTCTGACAGAAGTGATTGGTCACGTGTTGTATGTTATATTTGAGCTCAGAACCGGAGTGGGGAAAAAAACGTTTTGCAGGCCAGGCTATATTCTCAACGGAGAGATCGCCCCGGATACTGCTTCGCGCTGAGCTGGCGACTCACAAAGGGACTGGCCATGCTTGGAACCCCAGCTGAGGGAAATCCCATCGCTTCGGTCAGTGACATAATGTCGAAGGACGGCACTACTTCCAACACTGTTGTTTGCCAGCTGAGATCTCGACACATGTTGAAATATAACAAGATTTTGTCACTGATGTTCATTCTAATACCCATTTAGTTACTTCAGAAGAATATTTGGTGCTGCAACACCGAGAAATGACAGAAAAACCGATGAGGTAGATCGGTGGATGGAGCGCCGAACTCGATCTCCCAACATAATCACCCACAGAATACTGATGTCGGGGAAACAGCCAGTCTTTCCACTAGAGCCCATTCTTGGAGAATCTCTGCTCTAAACAAGCTAAATAAAGTTGTGGCATCACCGACTATAATAAATAAAAGTACAGTCTTCAGGCTTGTATTGAGTCTGAGGCATTCGGCATTTGAGACGTCCTTTGGGCTGTTCCCAGTATTCTTCGTGATAGTTCAAATGAAGGCTGTCTGCATGTAGCGCATGCGTATCGTCTAAGATCACTTTAGGTTTTCCCAGCGACATAATACAGCACTGAATTCATTTAGGTTTGAGGTTTCAATAATGCCATGATTTTCTTTTATTTACAGTTCCCTTTAGTGAACCAAATACACTAATGCACTCATTTTTAGATGCAAGTACTGTATATGATGAGTTTCTTGTATAATTAAATGTGGTGTTTAGAACTGAAGTGGTGTCTTTGACTCTTGCTTCTGTGTCAATGGCACGAAATGCCCATCAGTTATTATGTCTCTCCCCAGGAGGGAGGGGAGACCTATTGTTTTTGTACGGTTTCCTGTCCGCGTTCCCACTGTTTCTGGGCTGGAACTCGGAAACCATTCAAGATATTCACATCAAACCTTGCACACTCTTTAAATATTGTATGTAGATGTGCCTTTTACTGTCTGTGAACATCAATGGCGCCGGTGGCAGTGGGGGGGGGGGGGCATTTGTTTTTTTTTTTTTTTTTTTTTGCTTTAAAAACAATCTCTAGACTATTTTGTTTGCAACAAGCTGGTTCGATGGGATGGTTTCGTCTTGGCCAGGTTGGCCTGGTCGCTGGGGTGAGTCACCCTGAGATTGCATTCTGGCTAACACTATGGTCTGAAGGGCTGGTCCTGTAGGTTACGGGGGACAAATCGAGCCGATGACCTTACAGGGGCTGATTACTGAGAGCGCTCTGAGGGAAGAATCTGGAATCTGGTTCCTTCTCTTGTTACCCCTCAATGCAGGGGTGCTTTGTCCCAGGTATAGGTCGTTTGGACTGTTGGTGGAATTCAGTCATAAATTCCTTATTATTGCTTATTTGGTTATTAATTGTTTATCCTTGCTTGCTCTTGATTTAGTATTGATTTACTTGTTTAATCAGTCATTAAGTGTTTATCCTTGCTTGTTCTCGAGTGGCCTAGGTGACCTAGGCCATGCGTGTTTGCAACTTTTATAATCTACCTTGTTTCTATGTAGAAGCGTCATGAAGTGTGTTTACTGAAACAGTGTGTTCCTTCTGAGCCTGGAGTGTTCTAGATAAGACCCAAGGAAACGTAAATGTCTGTGGGGGGAGAAACTTTTTAGGATTACTGGAGCCAGACTTACGTGGGATGCGCACGCACGCAGCTGACGCAGAGGGCGTACATCATGACGTTCTGCTTTTACATACAGCAAGAAAGAACTTTCTTTGTCTTTGTTCTTGCCTGTAACGGGGACCCTACGTGCGCACATAGTAAAGGATCCTATTTACTCTCATCTGTCTCAGTCTGATTTCTTTCAGGAATACAATTTAAAATTCCCACAACAGGACCCCATACCAGTTGGACCCTAACTGAATGGATCCAGTACCGATTGGACCCCAGACCATTTGGACCCAAACCAGTTGGACCCCTGACCAGTCAGACCCCAGACCCTACCAGTTGGACCCCATGCTGTCTGGACCCCAGGCCGTAACCCTAACCCTCACCTAACCCTAACCCTAATCCAACTGGTCAGGGGCCTAACTGGTCTGGGGTCTAACTGGACGAGGGTCCAACTTGCCTGTGGTCAAATGGTATGGGGTCTAATTGGTTAGGGGTCCAACAGGTACAGGGTCCAAATGACCCATTCCCTTTTGGTCCCTTTTAAGCCTTTAAGAACATAGTATTAATAATAATAATACTTAAAAGTAATAGCTTTCGTTTGAATCCCTAAACAAATATTTTGCGAATTAGCTGGTAGTTTGGGGTGTAATTAAACAAACACATAATGAATTAGCGGGATCGTATGCATAGTTAGGGTCGCTGAAGGCCTGATGTGTGCGTTTAAGGGTTAAAATTGAGCCTTGGGTTCCAGGCCAGTCTATCGACGCTGCTGACTCTCAGAGCTCTGCTTACGGAAGCACTGGCTTTTATCCGCGGCCACGGCAGCGTCTCTCCAACAAGAGTCTGTGACCCAACCGCTCGTGCCTGCAGGGTGACCGTCACTCTGAGTGGCTGCTGGGAAATTAGCATTCGGCTGCGCTGCTGCCGAACCAAGCGACGAGAGCCGGAGCGGAAATACTAAAGACCTCCGTCTGTGGCAAAAATCCTTTCGCGCTTCTGCGACAGGACTGCTAATTCATCCTCAGCTGTGACACTAATTGCCGCTGTATTACATGCATTATCATGCGGCATAATGGTATCGACGCATTATTATTCCCCGCGCTTTGTAAAGGTAGCATGCAGTAGCTGTGATTTAACAAGCGCGTCCTGCTGAGAATAAATTAAGGTGTAGGTGTTCGCCGATTTACTTGGATGAGACCTCCTTGCTTAATTCACGAGCACCTGCTGCAATACACGGCCAACTGGGTGCGTTTTACGAAACAAGGCGAATTAGCACTTGTCTGATCTTCAACTACATCCATTTAAACTCTCTCTCTCTCTCTCTCTCTCTCTCTGTCTTTGTGTCTCAGCATCTCTTATCTCTCTCCATCTCTTTCACCCCCTCAATCCCTTGCCATATTTGTGCTGCTGCTCTCTCTCTCTCTCTCTCTCTCTCTCTCTCTCTCTTTCTCTCTCTCTTTCTTCCTGGATAAGTCATCAAATTAAAACAAACCTGCCTGGGAGAGGTGCATGAATAAACAGACGTAGATAGCAGAGCGCAGAGATCAGGTTGATTTTTTGCTGCAGATTAATGACTGTCAGCGCGACTCCTTATTCAACTGCCTCGCGGTTCCGGTTCATCTCGGAAACCGACGTCAGAGCAGAAGAAGAATAGAGCAGCGACGATCGAGCTTTTATAAGAGAGAAAGCACCCCCCAGTAGCACCCCTCCGATTGTCCGTCATGAGGGTAAATAACCAACTGAACGTGCTGTTCTCTGGTGAGGAGTGTACTATCTCATTTATATTTTTAATCTCATTAACCGTCTCTTTTAACACAACGTTTTCTTGGACCAGATTCACAGGCACCGACAGTTCCTAGTCCCAAGCTAAATTCAGTTTTGAATTGAAGTTACCCATTTAAAACTTGGCCTCAGTCTAAGCTTAATCTAGATCTATGTAACCAGACTTATGTTGTTTCATGTCCAGTATGCGTCATGTCAAAACAGCTGCGTCAGTGAATTTTAAAGAATGATCATCTCATTGTGTTAATATGGAAGTTATTTGCAAAATAAATTACTTAAAATTTATTGTTTTTACATACGGTACGACCTCACTGGGAAGGGGTTTTGGGATCCCAGACCCGAGTCTTAAGAGATTCGCGACCCAGTTTTTTCTGGATGGTGAATTCAGCAGATGCGCCTCATCTCTCATGCAGGAGCTTAACGACGCTCTAATGAAGATGGGAGGTGGTGCGTCTGCACTGCTATAAGTAGGCCACACTTCCTGCTTCAGTGAAACTGTGGCGCCTGATTATTACAGAGGTGCTGAGATTGTGCTGTTTTTTTCTTTTGCGCTCCTTGCCTGTTGGCATCGTTTTACAGGTTTGAGTTTCGCATCGTTATTCTGTTTATTTTCGTTCTGAGATGCAGATCCTTTATATTCTCTGTTTTCGGCCAGAGGGCTCTGGCTGGCTGGAGCTTTACGCTGTTGTTGCTGAACGCGGGAACTCGTATTGATTTTCAGCTCCTTCCTGTTTATTTTAGTTCCTTTTGTTTTATTTAGCCGAGGTTTGCTTTTATACTATGGGTAGATGTGTACGTCTGAAACATTTCGAACCATATCGAAAATAAATGTGCATATTATACATTTTCAACCTCCAGTTATGAGGAGCTGAATGTGGTGTCCTTATTTTGTGGAAAGGCACAATGAACTTTGAGTTTATTTTAGTTAGCTTAAGTAATTAGACTAGATAAATCTTACAAGGTAATATATACTGCGTCCTCTGTTGAATGAGTGAGTGAGTGAGAGAGTGAATGAATGAATGAATGAATATAAGATTTATATTTATTTAGCTTCATCTAGGCAGGTAATCTCATTGAGGCATTTGGTCTCATTTTCAGGGAAGAACTGACTGCACAAAACTGTCTAAAAGCTTTGAACGGGTTGGTTTCTGCAATGAGTGATTGCAAAGCCTTACTTTTTTGGAGAGGGCATACATAGAACGTGTTGTTGATGGACTTGTGCATTATAGCATTACCATTAGCTGTCTCCACGTTGCACTTCAGTACAAACATTACGACTGCTTCCCCATCCCAAATATGGCGCTGTCTCCATCAGACCAAAACTGAGTTGCATTAATAAACTTAAATAAAAATTAGCGGTGCTTCATAAAGCTCGGGGAACTTCGCGTGCCTAAAAAATGTTGTTAGCGCGTGTTGGACATTCACGCTCCGCATACCTCACTGACGCGGCCGGTTCTGCTGTCCGTATCTCCCATTGATTGCAATTATCCAACTTATTGGAGCTTAATTACCAGCACATCTGCTACTGGGCTGCAGCAGCGAGATATCACCCACCACACAGCTGCCTCAGGAGGGGCTGCCGTCTCCCCTGGAACTGCATTTACAGCAGCACTAGATGTTTTAGGGCCAATAATAGTGGCAGTAGTGCGAAAAGTAGTAGGAGCAGCAGCAGCAGCCGTAGTAGCACTAACAATAGTTGTACTAGTAGTAGTAGTAGTAGTTGTAGTAACAATAGTCAATAGTAGTAACAGCAGTAGTAGTAACTTGTAGCAGTAGTACTAGTAGCAATAATAGTGGTTGTAATAGTAGTATTAGCAGAAGTAGTAGTAGTAGGCATGGTAGTAACACTAATAGTACTAGTAGCAGCAACAGCAGTAGTAATATTAGTAGTAGTAATATGATAGTAGTTGTTAGTAGTAGTATTAGCAGTAGAAGTAGTTGTAGTAGGCATAATAATAGTGCTTATAGTGGTTGTACCGGTAGTAGTAGTAATAGTAGTAAAAATGATAGTAGTAGTAGTAGTAATGGTAGTAATAGCAGTAGTAGTGTAGTGGTAATAGTAGTAATGATAGTAGTAGTAGTAGTAGTGGTAGTAGTAGTAATGACAGTAGTAGTAGTAGTGGTAGTAGTAGTAGTAATAGCAGCAGTAGTGTAGTGGTAATAGTAGTAATGATAGTAGTAGTAGTAGTAATAGCAGTAGTAGTGTAGTGGCAATAGTAGTAATGATAGTAGTAGTAGTATTAATAAAAGCCAGTAGTAATAGTAGTGATGGCGACTGCAGTAAGCTTGGGCTGTGTTTAGTGTGCAGCACTGCGCAGGTTTAGTATGTCAGTAATAAGTGAGCTGCACTGTTTCTCTGAATGACGTATTTCACTGAGAGTCAGTCACGCAGAGGGGCGGCACGGCCGATCAGTCCCTGTCACTCTACACCTGTTAGGCCTTCTCCCAGCAAAAGAATTTGATGGCCCAGTTTTTTAACAGGACATATGGTTTAAAGAAACAGTTCGGTAGGGGGCGATATTCCCATTTTGCTGAGCAATAGTTTAGTACAGACTCCTGCCCCAAAAATAGCCTGGTCCAGCTCAGTGATTGAAGTAAATAAAAGCTATTAATTGAAGTTTTACGGTATAACAAATTTCGCTAACCTAATGGCGAAGGACTTAGTCATGTAGAAATTTGTAGTTTCTAGTCAAATATTGTACATTTTTTTGTCTATAGGAGGTTCCCCAAACCTCTGCTTTGTGTGGGAAATGTGAGAATGTTAGACTCCTGCTGTCAGAGTCTCGCCCAAGGGTTCTGCCCGACCGTCATCTCTCCAGATATGAGTCAGAGTCCCGAGGCCGGTCGGGCGTTTGAGCCAGCGACTGTGCGGTTGCCAGTCTGGCAGTGTATCGTTAGGTTATCCTGCCCAGCTCCTGTGGGGCATGACTGGCAGTCCTGTCGCTGACTGCAGTACCGTAGCCGAGTTTCCATCACAAAGCAGGGAGTGTGTCGCTGCACCAAGAACCGTCGTCTTATCCGGACCCCCGACTGAGACGAACAAGCCCGTCGCTCTGTCATCCTCTCTTTTCCTCTGTCTCTCTCTCCATCTCTCTCTTTCCGTCTCTCTCTCTCTCTGTGTTTTCCTGCAGATCGTTTTGTTTGCTCTCAGTCACGCTTAACTGTTTAATTAGTGATGTTCCCGGAGAGCCTCTATCAGTCGCTGTAATTTATGCACTGGTAAGCATCGCTAATTGCGTCTGAGCGGAAGGTGCATTTGGGGAAAGGAGGCGAGATGCGATTGGCTGACGGCGAGCCGAGCTGGGCGTAGTCTCGACGAATCGGACGCCTGCCTCCACCCCCAGCACGGTCAACTGCAGGACACCTGGGGGAGAGGGGGTTGTTTTTTTTTTTTTTTTTAACCTGGTATTTACGTTGTACCCAAATCAGGAGCCCTCTCAAATCTTTCGATTATGGTCATTTTCTCCTGATCATTTTAGATAAAACTTCACCTCCTCTGTTTCTCATCAGGCGGCGCTATATAACCACCCTGCTCTGATTCATCTGCGTGACACACTCATCTTTGTAAATTTTTTATGGGGTAAATAAGTGAAATATGCGGACTCCTGCATGTGCAAATACTCACTCACAACATCATGGCCGCTATCATGTACTGAGCAACAGAGCAAAAGCAAGTTAGCAAGTCACTTAATGTACTCGCATCGTCACTCAGCCAAAGTAACCACAAAACAAAGGAATGTTTGAAGAAATGAGTGTAATTGTGCCTTTGCTAATAATGAATAAGTGTTTTTTTTTAAATAATTAAACACATACTCACACTACAGGCCAAATCATTAGGAACACGCTGCATTTTACAGAATCTGGCTGGTTTCTCTTAGAGTGTGCATATTCAAATTCAACTTTCTACAAAGTACCCTTCCTTAGCCTTGATTACAGCCTGTCATATCCTAGGGATTCTCTCCAGCAGTTTAAGGAGAGAACTTCCTGGTAACTCACTCCAAGCTTTCAGGAGTTCCTTCATGAGCTCTTTTGAACTTGATGGGCGCACTTCTCTGACTGCTTGCTCAAGTTCATCCCACAGCGACGCAAGCTAAATTTCAAGATGCACATTTGTTAGTAAGCAACATGTTTAGTCAATACAAGCGTCCCTTTGGAATTTTGTATGCCTTTGTTGCTCAAAATTAAATTTAAGATGACAAACACTAACCAAATTCTGAAAAATGCAGGGCGTTTGTAATATTTTGGCCTGTTGTCTACTTTCCGGTCAGTCTTGTACTGGCTTGTGTTTCTTTCGTTGCTCAGTATATATTTGCTCCAATTCCTTGCTGCTGTGAAAGCCTCCACTCTAATGGGGAGATTTTTGACCGGTACATCACAGAGATTTGTGCAAGGATTTACTTACATTCCAACCTGAATAGAGTCAGGGAGCTTGGGCTGTGTGATCGGACTATTAGATCTGAGTCCGCTTCCAGGCTGATCGCAGTGGTGTTCGGTGAGGATGAAGTCAGGGCTCTGCACTGTAAAAAATAAATAAATAAATAAATTAATTAATTAAAAAGACTAATAAAAAATAAGGTAACAAGCTGCACAGCATGTTTGAGTTTGCTCAACTTGAGTTATTGAGTTTGCACAAACTAATTTTTGAAAGAACTCTGAACTTGAAGTTGAGAACACTCGAAAATGTCGTGCCACTGGTTGCGTTACTTTTTTAAGTTGAGTCAACTTTTTTGTGTTTTCCAGTGTGTGCTGGCCCGCCAAGGTCCTCTTGAGCGGTGTCCATAAACGAGGTGTGGACCTCTCTCTGTGCATTGGGCCACTGTCATGGTCAAAAAGGAACGCTTCATAACCTGTGCTGTACTCATCAGAACAATGCAAAGGAGAAAGGCTGTTATGGCTACGCACAAGCCATTAAAGGAACAAATTACACCACTTTGTGCGCCGATTTGGGTGTTGTGCTTCATCTTTTGTGAATTTAATCATTGTCAGTCAGTTTAGACGGCGGCGGCGGATTGATGTTGACGCGGGAAACCTTGTTCGAAAATAAAAACTGCCACACATCAATTTTCTGAATTTCCAGAGTGTGAATCGTTCTGCAGTTCAGAAAAGCCAATGGAGAGCTCTTTATCCACCGCAAGCCTTTTTTTCAGGAACTCATTCTGTTGCATTTTTTTTATTGGCGTGCCTCATAGATTTCTAATTCTGCGTTATGTGCTCATAAAATGAAGCCCGATGGAACAGAACTGGGCGTACAGATCGCATCTACTGAGCCGAAAAATCCCCTCTCTGCTTTGATAAATTTATGAGCGAGCTGGAACAAACATGTACGTGCCGAGGTTCTTTGGTCAGCTGTGTCACTGAGTCAGTTTCATTATCCATCCATCCATCCATTCTCTATACCGCTTCTTCCTCACTGGGGTCGCGGGGGAGCTGGAGTCTATCCCAGCTGACTCTGGGCGAAAGGCAGGGACCCACCCTGGACAGCTCACCAATCCATCGCAGAGCACACACACTATTCACTCACCGTTCATACTCATATATGTGGGAAATTTAATGCTTCAAATGAGCTAAGATCCAAGTTTCTGAACTGTAGGAGGGAATCAAAATACTCGGGAGGAGACCCAGAAGAATGCTGGGAGAACGTGCAAACACCACACAGAAAGGCCTCAGGCCGGATTCAAGCCCACAACCGTTTTGCTGTTATGAGGTGGCAGTGCTATTATTATTAAATTAAGTAATATGTCAGCTAGTCAGTTCAGAGAAACGTATAGAAATAAACTGTTAGAATGACATAAACCCTAACAAACATTATGGTAAATTCCTGCAAAAGTTACTTTACATTGAAATTAGATTGGGGGACACCCACATGCATTGCATATTCACAAGTGATTTTGTTAATTGGTGAGAGAATAACATTAATTCCCGCCTTTAGTTCAGAGTTCAGATTTCTGTAGATGTGGGAACATTTTGGGTTTCCACGAGACTCCTGGACTTTTCTGGGATAGTTGGGATGTCTGGATAAACAAGTCAACGCCATAAACGATATTTTGGCTCCTGTGAAAGCAGATGCTGAGAAAGAGGCTGTTTCAGTGGCTGTTAGGAAAGGATGTTGCCGTCTGCGACAGGAAGGGACTTTGTTCAAACTTGGCGTGTTGCTAAAATCCACAGAAAAAAATACTGAGAAACCGGCGAAACGAATGCACATCTGTTCTGCGCTTCAGCATTGAACCCGGCGGCATGCAAACAGAATTTAATTAAATCGACGGCCGGAGAGGAAAGGATTGGACGTTGGGTGATTTGGTTGTGAAAATATGCACCAGACCCTTTTGAAGTCAATTCACAATTAATTAAAATGAAGAAGGGCTCAAATATCAAAACATCGGCTCCGAAAAAAAAATGACTCAAAAATCATATATCAATCTTTAAAAACGGTGCAATCACAGAAATCAATATTCCTGCTTTAGTCATTTTTTTTCTTTTATTTTTCCCCAAGGCTGTCAATCTGCCCCGCGCTCCTTTGATGTTCGCGTGTATTGAAATGGCGATTCCGTTTTAAATGACTGTCGATCAGCATGTGGAGTTTGAAAATATGCGCACTCCAGTTGCACTTCTCAGGCACGGACATAATTTCGGGGCGATATTAATTTCCTGCATAATTCGCATGAGTTCTGAAGCATATTTCCATCTGTTTGTAGATGATGGAATGAACTTCACGCTGACTTCCGGTTATCTCGAGTCGTTCTCGGCTTTCCCAGTAAAACTCATCAGCTGTGGCGGGCGCACTGGATGACCGAATCGCGCGGTCCGCATCAATGCTGGTTTCGTGTTTCATGCAGCGGAAACCAAAGCTCCGATGTGGCCTGATTTTCGGCCGGGTAAAGCACACCGTCACCACCCCGGCTTATCTCCTCTGTTTTGCCGTGGCTCCCGCAGATATTACAGACTGACTGACTTACATCCAGGGAGAAAGAGAGACAGACGGGCACCCAGCCAATCAAAGAGGAACAGGTTGGAAAACAGATGAACTGAAGAAGAAAAAAATACATTGATTTAGAGGGAATCGGGGAAAGAGGAATACAAACAGACTGACTGGCAGACAAACAAACAGACAGACTAAAAAAAAACCTGACAGACTGACAGGCTGACTCATCTGTCCAGAATATTCTCCTGTGCGTTTAATTCGCCAGAACTAAAGCAAAAATTAAAAAAAAGAATAAATAAATAAAATAAAATAAAATAAAAAATCCCAAAAAAATGTGCTGCCCTAAAACTTCATCGGTGATGACATCAGAGGATGTGGTAAAGGATTCTGCAGCTGTAGAGGTATCATGCTGATTAAGGCAAACTAACGTTCAAGTACAACTAAGTGCTGGTTTTTAAGCCTAAACTGTACATTTAGAAAATATATTCAAAAAGGGAAATGTATGATTCATTCTACATCATTAACATCACAGATTTTATAAATATCTGGGGAATCATCCGTGTGAGGAGAAATGTATATTCATAGATTTTAATATACTTTATTTATTCATATTTGATTTACATTTGCAGCTCAAAGTGAATTATACAGCAGTCTGTAGTTCTCACAAATGGTCTGAACTCTTTTTGCGTTATTTTGGGAAACTACAGCCATTCAGCTGCATGAAAGCGTTTTTAAAATGCTGGTCATCTGGCTAACTCAGAAACCAGGTTTCACAGCAACCATTTGCGCAATCAGTTGCTCGGCTCTGATTGGTCCTCTGAGTCTCACTAGTTGTCCTTTAACAGTTCAGACGCATAACCTATGACAGGTAGCTATATTTACGTCAAAGCACAATTCTTTCTTTTAAATACATTTATGAATCACATTGTTTAGTCACCCAATTACAGTTTATTCAGTTGCCGAATATTATTGACTAAGAGAGGCTCTTGATCGCCACACAGATTAGCCTCATGTTAGCAGGGGCTGAGTGTGTTCAGATGGAGGCACAGACCCGGATGTGAGAGGCGTTGGTGTTTGTGGGTCGAATGAGTGAGTTTGACCCCCTCATACAGCGTCTTACTCTGGTCAGCCTGTAGTCTCGGGGGTGAAGAGTGGGACCCAGAACGGGAGCTCAGATATTCGATGGCTCAAGCCTCTGCCTAGCTGAACTGAAGTCACTGCAGCCTTTGGGCCCTTGAAATAGGCCCTAAATCCCGCATTGCTCTTTGGGGGGCCCTTGCTTTGTTGAATCAACTGTAAAAGCTCTGGATAAAAGTGTCAGCTAGTGTAACTAACGGCAATGTAATGGGCCTGGAAATCCACAAACTCTGTTATTTTTATTTATTCATTTATTTATTACTCTAAAACGCCCAGTTCAGACCAAGGTAATCAAGAGCGCTGAGCACACAGTGCACTTGACTGCTTTGATTGATTAAATCACTGTTCCACATTGGAACACAGTGCCAAATCTCTCTCTCTCTCTCTCTCTCTCTCTCTCTCTCTCTCTCTGTCTTCATGCACTTCCTAAACTGGGGTTCTCATTTCTCAGAAGCATAGAATCATAATGGCTCTATCACACTTGGGTTCCACAGTAGAACATAGTACCACAAGCTCTCTTCCCCACACTGGGGTTCCACAGCAGAGTGTTTGCGGTGTTCTTGTGCTTCCCAGTCCAATCAGGGTAGAGGAGATTGCTCATTTAAAGTGCAACAAAAGAGATCATCAGCGCATATCCATCACCCTCTCAGGGTTAAGGACACAGCGATGACTGCTACCTTCCCTGCTCTGCTGTATCACTGTACCACTGCACACCCTGACGCACCGCTACCCTGCTCCGCTAACGCTGTCTGACTCTGTCTGTCTCTGCCTGTGGAGATACTGCTCCCTCTGTTCTATATTTGGGACGCTGCGGGACAGGTCCGCTCGCCCGGTCATATGTGAATAGCTGTCTAATTGTCTGTCGCGGAGTGATGGAGGCGTGTGTGGCTTATTCTCTCCCGGGGACGCTGCGCCCCCGTCCTTCCCCCACATTTATCCCGAGGGCCGGGCCAGTCTGACGCGGGATTGGTTTCGGATGCTAACCGCTCCGCCTCGCACATGTCTCTCCCATCACGGCGCCGTCCCGGGGCGATGTTCCTCCGGAACGCGCCAGACGGTCGGCAGGCGATCGTGACAGTGCAGGCCCAGAGAACGGGAGGTATCAGATGTGTTTACCACAGAATAAGATACCAGGAAGCCACTCAGAATCAGGTCAGATAGGAAACAGTCTCAGATTAGTGTGAAATAATGCTGCATTATTACCATTACTGAGTTCGGTCTCAGGACTGTGGAACACTATAAATGGTTCGAGTGATGAATGCATCTGATTGGATATTACAGACAGACAAACAGTCTGTATTTATTTTGAGCGTATTCTCACTCCTACGATGTAAGGGATCACAGCCTTTGTGAAATTGCCTCTTTCTTCAAATGTTTACAAACCTCGCTGTAAATAAGTTTTGGATTCCAGTTGTACTGTATGATATGTGGGCGTTCAGTGAGCCTGATTCTCTACCACTCAGGCAGTAGAATATGAATCGTACTTTCATAATCTGCATTTACCTGGATTTACAGAATAAAAAAATGCTTTGAAATATACGGTGTCACACACGCTACGGGTATTCATGGTACTTTCCGAATACCTCGCTTTGGAGATTGGAAGTGCGGGATACTGTATTAAATTTCATGATATTGGGGAGCTCATTTACCCCATATCATACATCCATCCATCCACTGCGTGCCTGACATACCCCTGTGTTGGACTCTGCACACTCTTAGAATTAGCCACGCAGGGTACGTAAAGCTTAGCTGCTAACTATGTTAGCAATGCACATAATTTGAGCCAGACCTACGATCCAAAATATGTAAATTGCTAACATAGTAAGCGACTATGTTTTTGGGAGATGTGCCCCAGGTGTGTTAGCCGCACTCACACACGCTAAGCGTGTAGCGCATTCTGCGCGTTTCCTGTCTGCAGCCAAGAGCGAGCTCGCCGCCGCGCCGTTATAAAGGGGGGGGATTTAGGGACGAGTTTTCATCTCGGCCGGTAATCTGAGCCGGTAACCGGAGT
The DNA here is from genome assembly GCA_029692085.1 of Gymnothorax javanicus. Classification (NCBI taxonomy): domain Eukaryota; kingdom Metazoa; phylum Chordata; class Actinopteri; order Anguilliformes; family Muraenidae; genus Gymnothorax; species Gymnothorax javanicus. The sequence continues at coordinate 177,264,792 of CM056195.1, forward strand.
AATCTAAAGCGCGAGACCTCTGGCATCTGAGCCGCGGCCGGCTCCGCGCTCTCTGAGATGCTTCCTGTTTTAATACAGCCCCCCCCAACCCCCGAACCCCCATCCCTTCAGCAGAAGAGTTATTTCAGGGTGTCCTGCTTCGGTCCTAAAATGCATCATTTCTGGGCCCTCGTTCTACACAGTGCCCGGAATATTCTGCAGCAGACTGGCTCCAGGCTCTCTGGTCGAGCTTTGTGATTTACGGCTGCAGACAGGGCGGAGGGAAGGGGCGCCCCTGCCCGTCCGTGTGGAAGCTCTTGACCAATCACAGCAGGAGCTGAGAACTGGATGGTGGGACATGGGCTCTAGCCACCATCCGGCGTGTTCAAACTTGCCGGAAAGAAGCCACTTTTTTCCCTATTTGCCATTTATCCATTTTTTATGTTTTTAATTTGATCTCAGTGTCTGCTGAACCTGTCTCAGCAACTGTGCCTCCCTCATTCAAACATCGAGAACAACCAACGCATCACTGCCCCCCTGAGCTTTTTCCCATACCGGCCTGCTACTCTATTTACAGCATGCAGGCTGTGTGCAGTATGAATATGAAAAAGATGCAGACTGTTCGCAGTATGACCATTTACAACACACATGCGGCCGGCAGTATGGCTATTTACAAAATACAGGCTGTCTTCAGTAAGACTATAAAATAAAAAAATATATACTTTAAAATATACCAATTGCTTGTAGTATGACTATTTACAACACAGGGAGTGCTGCTGGTTGTGTGTATGCAAAGACTGAGTTGGCTGTGTGTACTACAGGACTGAGTAAGCAGTAGATTGTGTGTACCACAGGATTTAGCAAGCTGTTGGCTGCAGGAGCGAGTATTCTGTAGGCTGTTGGAGTGAGTGGTCTATAGGCTGTGTGTACTACAGCACTGAGTAAGCAGTAGGCTGTTTGTACTACAGGAGTGAGTAAGCAGTAGGCTGTTTGTACTATAGGACTGAGTAGGCAGTAGGCTGCGTGTACAACAGGACAGTAACATGTATGCTCGAGGGTTGAGTATTCTGTAGACTATAGGAGTTACAGTTCTTTAGGCTATAGGAGTTAGTAGTCTGTAGGTTGAGTATACAGTAGGACAGAGTGAGTATTTGCTTCCCTCAGGCAGTGTGCGTTATAGGAAAGAGATCACAGGAGCCAGGAGAATCATACCTCTCATCAGCGGAGACTCTCGCTTCACTGCTTCTGAAGAGCTGGTTATGAGTGCGCCATTCCAGCTTCACACTCCATTAGCAGTGCTGGGCTGTCCACTGCGCGCACTGCGCACACACACAGACACACACACACATACACACACAAGTGTGTGCCCGCGCACACATGCATACACACACACACACACACACACACACAAGCATGTGCCCGCGCACACATGCATACAAACACACACACACACACACACACACACCTACGCATGAAAGCACATACTTACACATACGCACACACACAAGTGCGTGGGCAAGTACACTCGCACACATGCATAAAAACACACACACACACACACTCACTCCTACACACACACACACTCACACATACAGGCACACACCCTCACTCATGCACACACACACACAAGAGCACACACTCATGCAGGCACACATTGTTTATTCCTTTTCCATCCCAATGAAATTAAAAATCTGTACGTCTCCCTCTGTCAGTGAAAATTCTGGTATTGTTGTGCTGGGATGTATCAGTCCGTTGGGAGAGGTAAAACTTTGCGCGAGAGCTAACTTTCAACTGGACACGGAAAGCTCGCCTCCCCTCCCCTCCCTCCCAAACTGAAGGGGACTGTTAATCAGGAGGAAGGAGGCGCGGAGGGTGTGAAATATGCTTTAATAAAGCTGCAGGACGGAGCAGAGACGAACACACAGTCCGGCACCATCGCTGTGCTCCAGCAGGAAGCCAGCTACAGGAGCCGGATCAGACAGAGAGAGGAGGACTGTCAGCGGTTCTGACCCAGAATACTGAGTAACACATGCAAGAGAGTGATGGCCCCCGAAGGTGACATTAATGAAGAGTGCTGGAGCCCCAAATGCCTCAAAGAAAAACAAATGCGGCCTGAGCTTTGGGGACCAAGCAAAAACAAATGAGGAAAAACTGAGGCCCCTTAGCAAATACTGCTGAGAGCACATTGGGGCCCCAAAATAGAATCTAGTGGAAGCACATTGGGGCCCCTAAACAGAATCAAGTGGAAGCACATTGGGGCCCCTAAACAGAATCAAGTGGAAGCACATTGGGGCACCTAAACAGAATCTAGTGGAAGCACATTGGGGGACCTAAACAGAATCAAGTGGAAGCACATTGGGTCCCTTTAACAGAATCTAATGAGAGCACAGTGGGGCCCCTGAACAGAATCTACTGAGAGCACATTGGGGCCCTTAAACAGAACCTAGCGGAAGGATATTGGGGCCGCTGAACAGGAACAAGAGAGAGCACATTGGGACCCCTAAGCCAAAACCAAATGGAGCACACTGTGGCCCCTCAGCAGAAAGTAGTGAGAGCACATTGGGGCCCCTGAGTATAAAGTAGCGAGAGCACATTGGGGCCCCTGAGCAAAGTCTAGTGAGAGCCCTGAGAGTTTTTCTGTGCCCCTATTTTGAACGTGAGATGGCAACATTAAACGCTGCAGACATACTGCTAATACGACCGGGGAGCAGTGGGAGTATACGAGAGAGAGAGAGAGAGAGAGATAAACACACTCACTCCTGTTTGTTCCGTATCAGGTCTGTCTGATGTTCCGAACACGCAGAGGGACCGTCTGTATCATTACGTAGATTACCGTCTCCACACTCCACATGTGCTGTCATTTAAATCCCTCCTGCATTATCTCTCTTTCTCCCTGCCCTGTGATGTCTGACAATGCAATATTCTCACTGCGCTAAATGTTTCTGGGCCACTGACTCACTGCAAACTAGGAGAGCTAAAAATATATAAACAGTGTTTAATTGCATTAGCGTGACGCTACTCAGTCGGCCAATGATGCAGAATTAAACAGGCCTCATAGCCTCATCACTAAAACCCTTTCTCCCTCGTATAGACATTGCTATTTGAGGTGGCAAAATCACTGTTACAGCAGCTCAGATGGAGATATGCTCAAACCGTGCTGTAGCGGACAGGAGTTTGCCCAAATATCACACATGGCCTGAGGCAGTTTTTCTCGACAGTTTGGTCCCCTTGGCCTCCCCCCCGATGTCGATGGAGGACATTTTTCCCCCCCACTGACGGGAGACATGATAACCTTTCCCCTGCCCATCATCATCATGACAATGCAGATACTCAAGAATTTTCCGTTCAACCCCATAAAACCTGACAATGGTTTAAATAAAAATGGCCACTAAAAATTGGCAAGCACATGAAAGCACAGAATCTGTTAAACACGCAAAGGGAGAGATTTACTTTAACATTTTGCATGGCCAAAACGTTTTAGCGCATACAAAACCTGTAGCACGGCCAATGATTTGATGCAAGAAAACCACCCCAGCCAATCACTGGCCTTATTGGTTTTCATGCACTGAAAGGTTTTGCATGTGTAGAATTTTTTAGTAATTCTGACCCAAAGGTTCTTAGATTATAAAGGCTATCATTTGCTTGCACTGTTATTTATTTATTTTTTTCATTTTTTGGCTGTGTAGCCTTGATGTTTTGTTTGTAATGTTCTCAATTTCCCATAATCTCAAGGCCCCCATAACAGCTTCCTGTGGCCCCATTTCAGGCCCCAATCGGCCCTGACCTAAGAGGCTCAACCAGCGACTCTCTTGGGACCCCCCCAATCTCGCCCTGGACCCCTGCACTGTCAGGCTGGATGAGGCGATGTGTTCCTGCGATTAGCCTGCTGTTTCTCACCTGGAGGGAGGGGAGAGAGAATCTGTGGGTAAATTTAAAAAATAAATAAAAGATTTCCATCTTCAGCCTCGACTAACCCCATTTAAAATGGCCAGGTCACAAATTATACCATTAATATGTTCTTAATTGAACATTCCAATAGCGATGTAACAATCACTGCCGCTAACTCAAAAGTAATGGAGTTATAGATCGCTGGAAATAAAAAAAAAACATTAAAAACAAAAGACTTCACGAGTTAGCAGCACCGCTGACCGCCGTATCAGGCTGACAAAAAAAAAAATAAATGCAATTCACTTCGCATTTGCCGAGTAATATGTCATGTTTTAACCTTCTTTAACTGAGGTCGCACCTTTGTTGGAAGAGTTTCATTAGCACATGACAAATAAATGAAAAACCATCAGCCCACATAAACAGCATCCCGGCCTGCCATTTCCGGGGGAGAGCTGCAATTTACTTCGCTATGGTTAAGTAACGCTTTCAATTCAGTTCCATTCGATACACTTTATTTTGTCGCCGAGGGGCAATTATTCCCTGGGCGTATCATCAATCAACACGCAAAGCAGATGAGACAGTGTACGCAAAATAACCTGACACTATGTTTGCGTTTTGCTAAAAACTAAATCACTCACCTGAATCATCGAGTGGTGTTTTGTGTTATTTATTTATATATTTATTTTATTTATTTTTTGTAAGGTGCATGTCAAATCAATGACTATTACATGGCTGGCAGTTTGAATAAAGACTTTCGATAATCCACGTATTACTTTAATTGCTTGTATTATGAGAACTTGGCTTCTCAACTGCTGTTGAAATTAAATATCTCAGATTGATAGTGCGAGCCTGACTGTGCACTATAAATATAAATAACACAGGTAATAAAAATAGTTTTTTTTTTTTTTTGCTGTGCCCAATCTCGCTCATTCTAGTAAGTTTACTTTTTTTTTCCGTAATGGATTTTAAAGCTTCCCTCTATCCCTCGCCATCAGCACTTAGATATCTCCAGGAAAGAGCATCTCTCTTCTCATGAAGGTCAGCGTGTAAACGTGTAGATGTCACAGTTGAGGAAAGTATACTCACTCCACACACAGACATGTATATGCGTGCGCACACACTCACCACACACACGCACACATACAAAACATGCACAAGCACTCACATTCATACTCGCACTCTACACACACACACACACACACACACACACACACACACACACATATACGGAGACTGTGCCTGTAGATTAACTCGGGAGAGAGAGTGCTGCTCTGGACAGATTTTATGTGACATGCATGCCTTGTTTTATTAATATTACTGATTTTCTTATATCCAACTCTAACAGTGCGGATTATTAAAAGAACTACATTTGACAAGGTGGGATGTACTTTCGGTCAGGTAAAACGCTTGTAGCTGCAGCTAATATCTAACGCTCGTCATTGTCCTTAAGGCTAATCTTGCAACACCATCAAAAATGGGTATACATTCAAGCCAGGAGAATGCTAAAACCAGAGTTTGAGACTAACAATCAAACCGTAATCTGGTTATCATTTACCCACCATCGGTAAGGCTAACTTAAGCAAGCTTTCACACTATCTTCTGTAAAGGTAATGCTCATGTTTCCATCTATAAGGCTAATGGTGTAAGCTTTACATTTATCCCAAAATAATCTTGCAATCATTCACCCAGCTGCCTGTTAGGGTAATGCTAGCTTAACTGCCAAAACTGCTTCTTTCTGGCTAACTGTCACCCCACCATACATTAGACTAACTCGGCATACCATCTTCTGTTAGGCTAATGTTCATATCACCATCTGTCTGGCTCATGGTATTAGGCAGAGGTTCAGCACGCCATTGGGCAATATTGACCCCACCATGCGTAACGCTAACTTTGAGGCTAATGTTTACTCAGCCATCTGTAAGGATAACATTGTAAAGTTAATGGTCACACCCATTAGTAAAGCTAACATTATAAGGCTAATAATCACAGTCATCTATAAAAGTAACATTGTAAGGTCAATAGTCATACTCACTCTTTGAAGCTAACGTCGTAAGGCCTGCGGTCCCACCAATCTATGTGGCTAATACTCCTCGGCTAATAATTACAGCCATCAGTTACACTAACATTGTCAGGTTAATGGTCACCCCCATCAATAAAGCTGACATTGTAAGGATGGTGCTCACACCCACCTGTCCGGCTAACGTTCTCGGGCTAATAATTACAGCCATCAGTAAAGCTGGTGTTGAGAGGCGATTGGCTTGCGCCCGTCTGTGTGGCTAACGCTGTAAGGCTAACGCGGGGTCTTGCCCTCGTGTTTGAGAGCATCAGCAGATGCTGAGATGTATTACCGGAGGGCGAACACCGAGCACTTTGGTGTCGACTCAGCAGATTCACGGGAAGACCAGGCGCTCACATTCCCGTGTCCTTGCGCCGGACGGATGCCGTCTGTCAGGTGACTCTCCCCGCGCGAGCTCGGGTTTATTTTTAGCGCCGGTGATTGAGGCCACATCGCGCCGAACGGCAGCTATTAAACTGCATGCGGGAGAGTCTATATCGGTATTCCTGCCCCACGGGGGCTGTACGGCGGAGACAGTAAATGGTGGCTAATGTGTTTCTGCGAGTGTTTTGATGGAGGGTGTGTGCTGTTTGTCCTCTGTATTGATATTGAAGTGCTGCATTGTGAATTCCATTTTGCTTTCTCACGTTTCCGTATGCCAAAGTCCCCCCCCCAGTAGAATCTCTCACTCCACAGGGAGGGTCCTCCTTCTCACTGAGCACTTCCCCAAATAAAAGCAAACTGCTCTCAGGGGACGCATCCTGATAGGTCCATGCCCGTGGTTGCCAGATTGGCAGGTTATTCACTTACGTATTTATTTATTTACATACTAACTTATTTACTTATTGATTTATTTTTGAAGATGAAAGATCTTGTATTTCAGTTTCATTTCATATTTGGGGAATTGGATGACTTTTATTTAACGGGAAAATTGGTGCCTCCAAATTTTGGAATATTTAGCCTGTGTTGGGGCGTGATTAATTCAGCTACGCGATATTACATTACAGTTATTAAGTTGGCACTCTCATCCAGACATTCTACAAAGCACAACAGACGGGCCTCAGTGGTGGTTCGTCCCCATTGGAGCTATTTGGGGAGAACGGCCATAGGCAAGGGGCTGTGAGGACAACCCTCCTTTCATCAGTCATGTGCTGTGGCCTCTGGGCTCCACCCCCCAACCTCCCACCATACGCTTCAGCCCCGCCCTTACAGTCGCTGATCATGTTTAATTTTGCATGTTTCATGTTTGCCTGGGGAACTAATGCGCATCGGTGCTGGCGAACAGCCGAGTGATAAAGACTGCAGGGTGACGTGGGGAGGTGTGTGTGTGTGCACGCGTATATGCGTGAATAGTGATTTCAGGGCTGCCGTTTCCATCAATGCGGAAACGCCCCTGTTCTTCCTGCCTCTGGCCACACCCACTGAATTGAATGGCAAATCTGGTGACCGAGACCCTTTACATAAAAAATAGAAATAATAATTGAATAAAAGTAAATAAATTAATAAATCCTTTAGGGCTAATATTGTGAATGGAAAGTAATAATGTTGATTTCAGTGAGCAAACTTAGAGGAACCTTAACTTTATGCACCCAAGGTGGTGAATCTACAAGACATACCGATATGCGTATAAAGATTTGCGTAAGTACGTACTCCAATTGGACAAAGTGAGAACAAGTTTCATAGATTTGGCTTGCAGCGTTTGCATACTTTTATTTCATTGACCAAAACTAGCTGGACAGCTGGTGCTCGCACTATAAACTGAACAAAAACACACCTGTGAGTCTGCCGTTATTAGAGTCATTACCCATCACCTCGTCTACCTCCACCTGCATCATCGCCCTGCCAGTGATGCGAAGCCTGTGGAACTGCATACAGTGCCCTGGAGACCAGGGTGTCAGGTTCCAATGCAGAACTCCCAGACTATGCCAGCTACTCAACAATACAGACAATCAAGAATTCGTCCGTTATAATCAGGGAACAAGCGCTACCGCTAGCGAGGCCCTTACATTGTGATTAGAGGTTGATTTGTGCATTTGTTTGTCTGAGAACTGTTCCCAAGGGAGCTGATCTTTCTCGGCGAGCGACGCGCCCAGTCCGCTGGGGTCGTCTTGCTCTGTTGTGTCCCTTGTCGCGAAGCAGAACATTTTTTCTCTGGCGGTATTAGTGAGTTTGGCAAGTAGACAAACATAAATAATACGACCCACGCAGCACTCAGAGCTCGGAGCACTCGCCGTCGTCTCGCCAGTGGCACCTTGGCAGTTTTGATATTTCTAAACTGCGCCTCAATCAGTGGCTTTCTTCTTCAGGCTAATAATGGCTTGTTCTTTGTGGCAAATTGGCCTAAATTGGAGATCTGTGCTGCTGAAGTGAGCTTGCGTTGGTACGCTGTGTTCCTGGCTTCAGTGATTTAACTGGAAAATAGTTCTGATATGAAATACTGCTCACTCGCGACCACTGCATTGCTTCCCTGTTGTGTAATGACCTGGCTTTCATGAGCGCTAATGCATATTTAATTGAAGACCCCAGTGCTAAAAGTACTTAAGTCGCAAAATGTCAATTTTGAGAAAATTGACTCAGGCGACTGCGAAAGATGTTTTCCCATTTTTAGCCCACTGTGTGAGAAAATGTGACTTCATTAAATGTGACTTAAAATACTCGGCTCTTCAATTTCACTCTTGCCCCATGTCCACAGATCTATATCATTTCCGCGTTTCATTAGTGGGGTTTATCCAGCAAATCCAAGGACCATTGGCTCTGTGACATCATCATTAGTGTCCTGATGGTAAGGCCCACAAAGCTAAAGAAACATTAGAGTAGACACGAGACCAGGTTTGGCGAGATTCTACCGAAGGATAGCGTCCCATATGGAACTGTGAGAAACCTTCGACCAAGGTAGTATTGAGGTGGAATACGGAGATTATGTTGATGATTTTTGCATGAAGTGAGATTCTAAGGGTATATTAACCTAGGTGAAGTTTGTATATGAGCATATGTGAAAAACATACCTGGAAGTGAACTTGATGTCGACGATACTACAGTTAACAGATTTACCACTTATCATGCATGATATTTTTACTCTGAAAGAAATTTGGTGTTTTTCATTTCATTTCATCTAGTCGCATATGCACATGTACAGCGTTTGATTGCGCAATTCCCCTGCCGATTCCTTACACAAGATGGCAGACACGTCTCACGTTTTCTGGTGGATTCAGCCAATGACGTCATCCACTCTAGTGTTTTCTTTAGCTCTGTGGTAAGGTCCTTTGCCAAAGGTTTGTGGAGATAAGATACTGTCTCTCCTCTAGATGTTAGAACATTGCTGCAATATTTGCTCCAGTTCCAGCCAGTTAAGTATTTGTGCTGCATGCTGTTTTTATTTTGGCGGTTCTAGCTTTTGCAATCTTTGTCCATTTTTATGTTTTTTTTTTTGTTTTGTTTTGTTTGTTTGTTTGTTTGTTTTGTTCCAAGAGCTGCTTTTCTACAAAACATACTTGAGAAGGATCAGCAAGACACAAAAAAAGCTGAAAGGATTCGGATAAATTGTGTCTGGATGTCTTATCGCAGAAGCTCAAAACACCTTTTTAAATCGCAGTGGATCAGATTTGTTTGATTATTTGGTGGTAATTTTAGTGTTTGCCTTCTACTCTCCCCTTATAAAGAGAGAGAGGGCGACAGATTGAGGGAGAGAGATGGAGAGGTAGCTGGGCAGAGAGATGGAGAGAGAGAGTATCTTTACTATGTTGTGGAGGTAACAGTGCATTGCTTTAATGCTACCCCTATGTGGAGGCTAATTTTAGAAATGCAACCATTTTCTTGGACAACTGAAAGCTGAAGGTCTTTCTGGCTTTTAAAACATGGATTTCTTTTGTTGGATGTTTTCTTTTTTTCTTCCACACTTTCTTCCGTAACCCTATTTTAGTACAATGCCGACTTCAAGTCTTTAAATTCCATTTGTCTTTGAACTGTTTACTTATCTCAAATGAATTCAGTGGCCATGTATCAACGCACCCAACATTTCAGAGCTGGCTAATGCCACTTCTCTCGCTCCTGTATCACTGGTTCAGCAAATGACCACGCAACTGCACCGAGTGTCTGTCTTTCAGTAAATGCTGGCGCATTGCTGGTGAATGCATGACATCAGTTAGCAGGTGAAAAGCAGCTTGGGTAATGGAGTTTATGAAAAAATTCTGTTGAATGATTCCCAGTTTTTGTTCGGAAGGGGTGAAAATCCCCTCTTTGCCCTCCAAAGATGAACTTTCACAAATCATTCTGCCAATTGTATGTAACATACTCCAGTGCGACCATCTCTCATTAGAACATCAGTCTTGGGGATACAGTGATGGGAAGGGTTGTTTAATATACACAATGTTCTGGACATGAATTTTGCCTTAAAATTCCAGGATCATGGACATATCCTCTTGGTTTGTTCTCTTGGGTAAACACTTGTGGTGCAGTAAAACAGACTTTTAAGCCGTTCAGTCAAAGTTTGATTGATCATAGACCAGGTTTATTACTCAGGTGAACACCGTACGGCACAGCCACCCGCTACTGTTGAAAAATATCGCAAGGAGAAGATGGCGTTGTATTTACTGAGCCGTAAGCCACTGAGTAGATGGGACATATTGAGGACGGGGTATTTTGATGAATGATGACACTCAGTGAAATCACGGATATGCATGTATCTCTCAAGTATCTATCTCAAGTATTTTAAGTGTGCGGTTTTTAGCAACCTTCTGATTTGGTGAACTCAATTTATAGTTGTTTGGACTGCGATGTGACCCATATTGGCTCTTGCATGGTGGCTGCGCAGGCAAACACAGGAAATGGGGTTCTGTCCTGTCCATTTGATGCTTTGATTTGAAACCAAGGATTTTTTTTTTTTTTTTTTTGACAGTTTACAGGCTATAAGGAAAGGAGTGCATGTGCTGCACCCTTTAAGCCTGTGTTCTGCCTCAGTTGGCATGGTGATGCGAGTATCACTGCAGGCTTGCAGTGATGTGGTGCAGGTTCGAGTCCAGGATGTTCACCGTGTAGATTTTTCATGTTTTTCCTGAATTTTTGTGGTTTTTATTTTTCTGCTGCAAAACCTTGGAACCCAGGGTCTGCAGCTGAAAATGTTCCTCCCTGGTTAACTCATATGCATTGGCCTCATCAAAGACCTACATGGATCACAGTAATTTAATTAAGCCTTATTAATTAGCCCAGCAGTACTCTATGCTGGCAGACGCAGGCAGCGATACCACCCATCCACGCCCCGATCACCGATCGCAGGGTAACCCAAATCACCCCTGCTGCCCAGACTCGCATCCCGACAAAGCTCTGGATTAATTACCCCGCGCAAACCCAATCCCCCGACTCCAGCATTCGAGATCGACACTTCTCCATCCCCTCCTAGCCGATCAATTATGCATTTCTGTGTTCCGCCTTTGCGATCGCCGTGCAGGACGCTGCCGGGGCGAACCATCCGCTCCCGGCGACACTGGCGACACCGGATACCCGCGTCTCCTCTTCGGATCGGTCCGAATTAAACAGAGCGCAGAAAGAGCCCCTCTGATTGCCGGGACAGTGTTACCCAGAGTCGGCTCACGGGGAGCGGGGTTCGAACACGGCGATCGCGAGCAGGGGGTGTGAGGGGGAGCGGGTGGAGGTAGAGCGACAGAGGGAGCAGCATAACACACTGAACAGGGTCTCTGCTGTTCTGGAGTAACAGACTCCTTCATCAAAATGGAAGAGAGAGGCAGTGTGGGCCTGCGACTGGATTGACATTCCATCCCGGTATGTAACCCAAGTTCGCCTTTGTGTTGTGTCAGACAAGCAGACAGCGAGATAATGAGAGAGAGAGAATGAGAGAGGGAGAGATGGAGAGATAGCGGGAGAGAGACAGAGGCAAACGGAGCGCAGAGAAACTCCTGTATCGTCTAATGTTTTGTGTTTTTCGTTTACAGTGGCGCTCTTATTGAGATCCTTGACATAAGCTCGCTGTAATACCGTCGTATACGGGACATAAGAGTTGTTGCAAGATGGCACAAATGATGAAGCCATTTTATGTGACAATCTTCACATTTGCGGCACCTAACGGATTGATGCCATTTCTCATAACCTGACTAGATCCGTAATGCCACCTTGTGACCTTATGTCTTGTATATATTGGTATTCTGTCCTCCTTATGTCGAGGATTTAACCCCTTAAACTCTAACTTTTTACTTAAGTTTTCCCTTAAGTGGGTTTAAAGTCAGGAACAGCATTTTTTTCATACTGTAGGACAATGTCACATACATGATCTGTATCTGCTGGTTGCAGAGCTTCACTGAAGCTACATCACACTTATTTTAAGAGAAATATTCAAACCCAGGAAGCCATGTTTTTTTTATGGTAGCAGAATTACATCAAATTGAAAATATCTAGGTCTTTTCATGTTATGCACATTTCCCTGTAATACATCAGGACATATTTGGGATCTTTGGAAACCTTGGGATCTCCACTAGAATGTAAAATAAGCCAGAAGTTCCTCAAGTTTGAATACAGCAGCTGCATTTCATGGACCCGCGTAAGGGTCTGTAGGTTTTATGGGATATGAGTAAGGAGCTGGCATTTTTGCCTCGTCAGTTATTACTGTTTGTCTCTCTCCCTGCTCTGAGCATTAGTGCTCGTCTTTGTGCTCTGACATCCGGACTCGCGCTCTGTCACCCTGCCAGGAAAGCCAATTTGAATTGGAGAGTAAGTGCGGAAAAGCAATTGCGATAGACAGACAGAGAGAGAGAGGGAAGGGAGAGAGATGCGGTTTCATTGTCAGAGTGTCTCGGTGAACGCTGACTCTTGCGAGTAGTGAGTGGAGTCCTTCCTCATTAAGCGTAATCGCACCAGACATCAGCCGTTCCGAGGGTATCGGACCAGCACAGCTAATACCGTCCCGGACTCATCGTTCGCGCTTGGCTGCCGCGGCGAATGAATGGCCCGCACGGTCCCTCTAATTGATTGTGTTGCATTATATGTGTACACGTATAGACGGAAAATATGTCGAATAATTAGCTCTGTGACCATTTTTAATTTCTTTTTTTAATTTTGTTTCATTGCGGTCTTTGTGCTGAATCATATTTATGTGGAAATGCTCACTTGCTGATTTTTTTTCATCTATTTTTTTACGTACCTATACATTTATTGACTGATTTGTTCTTGTTTCTGATTTGTTTTGATTTGTCGGCCAGGCGCACCGTAAGAAATTTTAAAAGTTGTTTTCAGTTTGTCAGGCAGCCAGGTGCATATTTATGCAGAATTTCATAAGCATATTCGTGTCACAGAGATTCATTATAGCGGGTCTGTGAAGCTTCGATAAGTGCAGTGCGCCCCCGGTAACCTGCTTCAGCATATTTCATGCGAAGATCATTAGCGAATCCTCTGGCAGTTTAATTATGACATCATTCCTGCCCATGAGAACCCTCAGCCAATTAACCTGCAGCATGGCATCTGGCACAGCCATGAACAAATAAATCCCTTTTGGGGAAGAAAAGTCAATTTGCTTAGACCCAGTGCAGTGAGCAGTGTCATTTCATACCAGTACCTGTGGAGTTAGCATTTTCTCTCTCTCTCTCTCTCTCTCTCTCTCTCTGTCTCTCTCTCCCTCTATGCATCGCTCAATCACTCACACGCACACACACACACACACACACACACACGCTCACTTTCACATACTTGCTTACTCACTCACACTCACACGCATACACACACACACACGTGTTCTTGTACTTGCTACAAAGTGAGAACCAAAAAACGTTTTTTTCCTACAGAGTGGGGACATTTTTGGGAAGTGAGGACATTTTGGCCGGTCCTCACAACTACAAAGGCTAATTGTGACTTATTAGTTAAGGTTAGGGGTAAGGTTAGAATTAGGGATAGGTTAAGGTTAGGGTAAGGGTTTGGGGAAAAGTTAGAATTAGGGATAAGTTAAGGTTAGGGTAAGAGTTTGGGGAAAGGTTAGAATTAGGAATAGGTTAAGGTTAGGGTAAGGGTTTGGGTTAGGCATACATTTCTTATTGTTAAGATTAGGGAAAGGCTGTAGAGACACAGGAAGAATGAATGGAAGTCAATGTAATGTCCTCAGAAAGATATAAGTACAAGGATGTGTGTACACACTCACTTGCACACAGACACACAAACATGCTCAATCATGCACTCATACACATAAAAACACGCTCACTCACTCACTCACTCAAATACATACACACACACACACACACACAGACACACTCATATACGCTCACTCATACTCACACACACTCACACATCCACACACGCACTGTCACTCACAAACACACGCACACACACACACACACACACACACACACGCTCCCTTGCTCTCTCATTGTTTCTGTCTGCTCCCTGATCCGAGGTACCGATGGAAATTAATTGCTTGTTAAATCAACATTAGGCTTCTGACACCGACGGCTGCCATTGTACTGGAAATCAGTGGGAAGCTGTCTAAAATTTAAATTCAGTTATTTATGTATTAATTTATTTTTCTCCATAATACCACATAGCAAGCATAGCTCAAAGAGTTTGGCATTAAAAAAGAATGACTTTTATATTTATGTCACATTTATATTTTGCATTACACAGTATAATCTACATTCTGATATTTTCATTGTTTTTTAAGAATGTAAACTGAATGGGATTGGAACTGTTTACAGCCACAGATTATCTCTCCGTCACTGGTCTGGGCTCCTATTAATTAGCGATTTCCTCTGGGGCCTCTGCCTGCAGTAGCCATACAAGGCTGTGTTATGATGCCCAATCACAGGGCTAGAGTGTGTGGCCCAATCACAGGGCTAGAGTGTGATGCCCAATCACAGGGCTAGAGTGTGTGGCCCAATCACAGGGTGTGGCCCAATCACAGGGCTAGAGTGTGTGGCCCAATCACAGGGCTAGAGAGTGTGGCCCAATCACAGGGCTTGATTGTGTGGCCCAATCACAGGGCTAGAGTGTGTGGCCCAATCACAGGGCTAGATTGTGTGGCCCAATCACAGGGCTAGAGTGTGTGGCCCAATCACAGGGCTAGATTGTGTGGCCCAATCACAGGGCTAGAGTGTGTGGCTCAATCACAGGGCTAGAGTGTGTGGCCCAATCACAGGGCTAGATAGTGAGGCCCAATCACAGGGCTAGAGAGTGAGGCCCAATCACATGGCTAGAGTGTGAGGCCCAATCACAGGGCTAGAGCGTGTGGCCCAATCACAGGGCTAGAGCGTGTGGCCCAATCACAGGGCTAGAGTGTGTGGCCCAATCACAGGGCTAGAGTGTGTGGCCCAATCACAGGGCTAGAGTGTGTGGTCCAATCACAGGGCTAGAGTGTGAGGCCCAATCACAGGGCTAGAGTGTGAGGCCCAATCACAGGGCTAGAGTGTGTGGCCCAATCACAGGGCTAGAGTGTGAGGCCCAATCACAGGGCTAGAGTGTGAGGCCCAATCACAGGGCTAGAGTGTGAGGCCCAATCACAGGGCTAGAGTGTGAGGCCCAATCACAGGGCTAGAGTGTGTGGTCCAATCAGAGGGCTAGAGTGTGAGGCCCAATCACAGGGCTACAGCGTGTGGCCCAATCAGAGGGCAAGATAGTGTGGCCCAATCACAGGGCTAGAGAGTGAGGCCCAATCACAGGGCTAGAGAGTGAGGCCCAATCACAGGGCTAGAGTGTGTGGTCCAATCACAGGGCTAGAGTGTGAGGCCCAATCACAGGGCTAGAGTGTGTGGCCCAATCACAGGGCTAGAGTGTGAGGCCCAATCACAGGGCTAGAGTGTGAGGCCCAATCACAGGGCTAGAGTGTGTGGCCCAATCACAGGGCTAGAGTGTGAGGCCCAATCACAGGGCTAGAGTGTGAGGCCCAATCACAGGGCTAGAGTGTGAGGCCCAATCACAGGGCTAGAGTGTGTGGTCCAATCACAGGGCTAGAGTGTGAGGCCCAATCACAGGGCTAGAGTGTGTGGTCCAATCACAGGGCTAGAGTGTGAGGCCCAATCACAGGGCTACAGCGTGTGGCCCAATCAGAGGGCAAGATAGTGTGGCCCAATCACAGGGCTAGAGAGTGAGGCCCAATCACAGGGCTAGAGCGTGTGGCTCAATCACAGGGCTAGAGTGTGTGGCCCAATCACAGGGCTAGAGTGTGTGGCTCAATCACAGGGCTAGAGTGTGTGGCCCAATCACAGGGCTAGAGTGTGTGGCCCAATCACAGGGCTAGAGAGTGTGGCCCAATCACAGGGCTAGATTGTGTGGCCCAATCACAGGGCTAGAGTGTGTGGTCCAATCACAGGGCTAGAGTGTGAGGCCCAATCACAGGGCTACAGTGTGTGGCCCAATCAGAGGGCAAGATAGTGTGGCCCAATCAGAGGGCTAGAGTGTGAGGCCCAATCACAGGGCTAGAGTGTGTGGTCCAATCACAGGGCTAGAGTGTGAGGCCCAATCACAGGGCTAGAGTGTGTGGTCCAATCACAGGGCTAGAGTGTGAGGCCCAATCACAGGGCTACAGCGTGTGGCCCAATCAGAGGGCTAGAGAGTGAGGCCCAATCACAGGGCTAGAGTGTGTGGTCCAATCACAGGGCTAGAGTGTGTGGTCCAATCACAGGGCTAGAGTGTGTGGTCCAATCACAGGGCAAGAGTGTGTGGCCCAATCACACAGGAGAAGAAGAACAGAAGCTGTAGCAGATGAGCATGCCAGCAGCCTTATTTTATAACAGATCTTTGAGGTTATGATGTTGAATCTCATATTTTCTTCACCTCCGATTGTGCCTCAGTCAGCTGTGAGTGTCTCTGATTCCGTCACAGGACCCAGCCAGCACACAGCCTGGTCTCTGTAATGGCTGCTCACTCAGGAATCACCTCCAGCCAATCACTAAACACTCAGGAACTACCTGGCCAGTCTTATCCCTCCGGGGAATCACGTTTCTGCCAATCAGTAATCACATAGGAATCACCTGGGCAGTCTTTGCCCACCCAGGAGTCATCCTCCAGCCAATGTCTGTTCACACGAAATTCATCATCCCGCCAATCACTGTCCACTCGGGAATCGCCCTCCGGCCAATCACTGTCCCCTGGGGAATCACCCTCCGGCCAATCAGTGGCCCCTTGAGGAATCATCCTACGGCCAATCAGCGTCCATATGGACTTTGCCTACCAACAAATTGTGTCCCATTTGGTGGGCAGCCTCGAGCCAGTCACGGCCACTTGGGAATTGTCCTCGGGCCAGTCACTCGCCTGCTTTGGATCTTCGCCCTGCGGAAAATGACAAGCGAATTTGTTTTCTTCAGTTGAACTCCCCTGATGCTGATTTTGCAAGCGTGCGCTCATTTGCATTTTTACTGTTTACTGTCACTGTGCATTCGTAGCAGGACAGTCAACATAAAGGTCAACGTATAACAGTAAACCACGTCCAGCAGAAGTGACTCGGGCGCTTGCCGAGGATAAATTATAAAGATCTGTGTGGAGTCGAGCTGATGCGCTTAACCACTCTCAAAATAGAAAGGTTTGTCAGACCTTAACGAAACAGAATACTAATTGCTACAAATAAATAAATAAATAAATATAAACAGCTGATTGGGTGAAAACAAATAAAGCTGGCTGCTAAAATTGCTTGCAGAGGATATGCAAATGAGGTGATGTAAGAGGGAAGGCTCTAGAAGCTGATAATATTGTATTTCGGGAGCAGACCAGGGGGCAAAGCTGTTTTCTTCTTCTTCTTCTGCACTTATGAATACTGGAGGACCCCAGGGTTCGCATCACAAAGCACTGTGGGAAACGGAGTGCAGATCACATGATTATTAATATGAGCCCCAAGCCAGCCGTCGCACGCCGTCGATTCAAAGCTCTGAATATCAAACAA